>PISX010001868.1:0-156108 GCA_004024625.1 Mellivora capensis | reverse complement strand
ATACTCAGATACATTCTCTAGATCTGTTTCAGTTGCACACTGCCAACCTCTGCATTGCCTAAAGGTTTTGGTTAAGTACAAAGACTTGTTTTGAAATGCAAGTAGGGAAAGAGGAGAATTGCAAGATTTTGTTTCCATGTGTCAGTCTGTAAATAGATGACAAAAGATCATTAAATGGATTAATTTACAAGCATCCTTAGAAATAGAATGTTTTTACATAAAAGCATGTTGTAAACCTTTTTAATTAAATTGCATTATACCCTGCACTCTCTCCTCCCCAGGGTTCTGTTGACCTCTCACCTCTTGCTTTGTCCTACAGGCACTCCACTGCTGGTGAGGAGAAGCAGTGACCCAGCTCTAGGCCCACCTGCTGATGCCCAACCCAGTGCTTCACACCCCAGTGGCCAGAGTCTGAAACCTGTTATTCTAGTAGGTATCCTGCCGTTTGCCTTTCTAATGAAAGATCAAAGTGCCTTACCCATAGACCAACTGGGACTTTGCAGTCTTAAGTAAGCTGATCATTGGAGAGCATTTGGCAGGACATACAGTGTTAGTAATAGCTCCTATGAGCTATCACTGGAATATTCTAGTAATTTACACAGCACTGATTAGTGCTTTACACTGCATCATTTAAACTTCCACATCAAGGACACCAATTTTTGCCTCCATTTTACTGATAATGCCATTGAGGCAGAAGGAGGTTTAGTAATTTTTCTAAGGTCACAACTAGTAAAGGACAATTAAGAATTTAACCCAAGTGGTTTGGCTCCAAAGTCCATGCTGTTCACCAGCGCACCACACTGTTGAATTTCCTCCATCCTCCTGCTTTGAACGCCCAAGGATATCATTTTATATATTTTCAGTGTGTTAATGCAGGGCTTTTTGAAGTCCCACCATGGTGAGTGGTCATAGAGTTTCAAGATACCAATATCATGTATGTTGTGGTGCCAGTACTGGGTTTCTAGAACTCAACATCCAAATTAAAGAAAAATAAAATTACATATCAGAAGTGCTTGTAACAAGACTCACTTATAACTGATGGGTTAAATGGAGAATGAATCCTGAAGAGCTGGTGTCTGCCTTTCATATAATGTGGTACTGTCAGATCTTTCTGATAAATCCCGAGTACTTGGAAGAGTTATGACTGTGGCCCAACCTTGGAAGTTGCCTGAGAGATTTTGGTTAATGGGTATATATTTGTGCAATAGGTGATCTTCAATAATGGAGCCATATTAAAAAGTTTCCTAAAAGCGAGGCTCTTTCCCATTTTAAGTCTCACTGTCTGTAGTGCCCTAAGGAAAAAAGCAATATTTTAGACTTACATAAGGGTACTGAATGAACTAATCGGATTCTCACCAGTTTGGTATAAAATGTTCTCAAGAACATGTGCCAGTGTGTATGAGTTAGGAGTCCCTATATCAAACCACTGAGTATTTACTAATAAGATTGTGGCAGTGTTGTGGCATATTTCTTTCTGTAAACAAGGAAGCAAGTGTCCTCACAGTGTTTTAGATGTAAAGTTTCCCCACTGTCCTTTTAAGGAAACATATTTAATGGAACATTACTTTAATAAAAGTCAGGTGTATGTGTTCACCTCTATTGGTGAGTTTAAACAGAACTAGTATTTAGCACACTGATTGAGACCATGTTAAGCCCAAGTATACTGGATTGGAGGAAGAGAAGCTATATAAATGAGAAAAGCTACAGTTTACTGCTCACTTTTACAATGTGAGTATACCCCAAGTCAGAGTATATCTGATTGTGTTACCATCATTTACATGCAGAGAATCACCCATATTTAGTTCAGTGTTTTTATCACTTAGGTTCTGTGTTTAGACGAATTGAAAATATTCAATACTGCTTTCCTTACAGGAAATGAGGACTAGTATGTTTCTGATAGATTCCATATTCTTACCAAACTAGGATACCATTGAGTTCTAAGTTGAGGTATTTGGTGAGGGAGTATATTATTACTAGCAGAGATGCAAATCCTAATTCAAGAAAAAAGGCTGGCACCCCAAATCCTTTTACCTAACCATATGCAAGTTCCCAAGCAGTGGCTGAGTCTGTATGTATCAACAGTAAAAAGGAAAACACATTTCTTCCTTTCCTCAGTGTTCTCTGTGGCTGATGAAATGCAGATCTGAGGCCCAAAGAACAGAGTCTGGTCCTTGCTTGCCGCAGAATACTGGCACATCCTAGCCTTCTCTTTCTTCATTTGTAAAATAATATCCAAGCAAACTTGAAGCCTTAACAGTCCAAGGTGCAGACATTGTGCCTTATTGGTCCATCTCTAGTGCCAAGAACATGGAGGGTATGTGCTATATATGTGTTGGACTCAGGAATGTAGACCCATATTAGTCTATGAAGAGTTCTAGAAGTTCTCAGAAGTTTACCCACCTGTTCTAATTTGGCCCTTCTCTCTGTTCCCCAAAAGATCTACCAGGTAAAGATTTATCTGCTCTAAAGTCTGGTTCACCTCAAGCAAACGGGGCAAATAGTTTAACTGCCGTACTGTGAAAAGCAGGCTAAGTTAGTAAAAGAAGACGTTTAGTTGAGTCTATTTTTACCCAGAAGAAAAGTGTGTGTGTGTGTGTGTGTGTATTGTGCTTCTGTTCATTATTCCTACGTATCTTAACTCAAGGACCTGTCATTGGACCTGCTTGTCCAATACTATAACTACTGGCCACGTGTGGTTATTGAGCACTAGAAATGTAATTCGGGTGTAACACACATAATGCATTTTAAAGATTGAGATATAAAAAAGTAATATGGAAGACCTCATTAATAATTTTTATATTGACTACACATTGAAATGGCATGATGGTGTATTAGGTTGAGTAAAATATACTATCAAAATTATTTTCACCTCTTTCTTTTTAAAGCATGGCTACTAACAAGTTTAAAATTAGATCTGTGGTTCACATTCTACTTCCATTGGACAGAAGAGCTCTAGACAGAAGTAAAATTGGATCTAGCATTAATGAAATGGTTTGAGACCTTTGGGAGAAGGTCTTTGAGTCGCCCATCATCTCTGCGGTAACAGTATGATTAGATTTGCCTGGGGCAGTCCTAGTTCATGCCTGTTGTCCTGGCATAATTATTAATAGTGTCCCCACCAACTCCCAGAGGTGTCCATGTACGAATGATGAATTATGTGGCACCCTACATATAGCCCCATAGTCACTTTCATTGTTTGCTCAGCGATAAGAGGAACGGCCTTTCAAGAAAACCATGGGAACACAACCACAACTCTCACATGGGAGCACACTGCAGAGAGGGGTTTTGTGGCCAGTCCCCGAGCCCAGGGACTACAGATTGGAGACTGCAGATTCTTCCCCATCTCTCAGATTCCATAGTCACACTTGGTACTTCCTCTATAACCTCACCATATTTGATGTCTATGAATTAATAAGTGATGATGAATATGGGGTGTGTGTGATAATTCAGCCATGGTGCAAGTAACATGCACAATAATTGCTTAAAAAGCTCTGTTCAATGACATTTCATTCCAATATCCAAAGGAAGAAAAACGATCAAAATTTCCAGCTCTTAAACAGAGTGTTCACATGTAAGTAATTCACAGATGGCAAAGCCCCAAGTGGGTTATGTTCAATCGTTCCCAAGAAATGAAACTTGCTTATAACCCACAGCTTAAAAAGCTGTAAGGATGAATATTTGACACATTTGATTATGTTGAAATATTGCCTTTAAAACCACAGTTGATGACTGTTATTTTTACTTGCACTTCATTTGGCTTATTATAGCAGGAAGAACTTTCTTTGATGCCCAGAGATGCATGTTTGTGAAAAGCTGGAGAAGTTGCACTTGTCTCCTGGCTGGTTAAATTATTACAAATTGGTTATTTAAGATGTACACCCTCAGACAAAGTGAAGTTTTAAAAAGCGTTTAAATTAGGGAAATCAAATTCTCTACAAGTCTCGAATTCTGTGCATTGAAAAGCCACCAGACTTCACTCTTTGTTACTTAGGGTACCACTGGCTAAACAGCATGGAAATTTATTTTCTTTCTTCCTCTTTTCATAAACCTGTCGGTTAATCAGAATAGCATAATTATTAATGTGCAAATTTTAATGACTATTTATCTTTCAGGGCAATAGAAAATCCAATCCTACTGACTGCTTTTGAATTAAAGAAAGAGAATCCTGGGGGCAAGATGTAATAGTGGGAGTCTGCTTATGGGATGTCTTACCTCCCTTGCCTTGATTGTAACCTGGTGTTTTTGGCTTAAGGGCATGCCATAAAACCAGGTTCTTGAAATTGATGTTCCCGAATTTGTGGGTGGAAGAGAACTCTAAACCAGATGTGATTTTTTTCTTAATATCCGGTTAACTACTATGGTTGTTTTGTGTTTTAATGACTGTTTATAGTTTCACATTTAACCCCTGAAGCAAAATGATCCTGCAGGGCGAGTAAATTAAAAAGTGGATTCCTGAAAATTATAATGCTGTGGTTGTTCTCGGATAGTAAATGACTTTGTTTATTCTAAAACCGTTACTTCTCTTGCATCACCAAAATAAATTAAGAAAATATTGGTCCGTCTTTTAAAGAGTTCATATCCACAACATATACATTTTCTTTTTTAAAAATAACATGGCAATACTGGGGTTATTAAGTTGGGAGTTCATGGATGAGTTTCAGAGAGTCTTTTAACCCTAAGGTGTTATCCTGTGGACCATTGCGAGGGCTCTTTCTTTCTTTCTTTCTTTCTTTCTTTCTTTCTTTCTTTCTTTTTCTTTTTTTTTTTTTTTTTTTTTTTTTTTTTTTTTTTTTTTTTTTTTTTTTTTTTTTTTTTTTGAGTTTTTTTTTTAATTTATTTATTTGACAGACAGAGATCACAAGTAGGCAGAGAGGCAGGCAGAGAGAGGGGGGGTGGGAAGCAGGCTCCCTGCTGAGCAGAGAGCCTGATTAGGGGCCTGATCCCAGGACCCTGAGATCATGACCTGAGCCAAAGGCAGAGGCTTAACCCACTGAGCTACCTAGGCGCCCCATGGGCATCCATTTCTTGTGAAGGAGACTCTCTTCCTTATTTTTTTAAATTCCTTTTTATTTGAGACTCTCTCACATCTTATCAAATTTTAAAAGGGAAAAAAATGATCAAGAACTACTTGTTTGCAGGTTTAGGATGAAACAACATGAGAAAGCCATCAATTCTCAGAATTTGATGAAGGAGAGAGATTAAGAAGTATGGTGGGAATTTATACCACCCCCCAAATATTAAATAACTAAGGCTATTTCATCTCATTATCACGTGGCCTATCCAACACCTAGGATATAAATTTCAGATGTAAGGATGAATAGAAGTTTTTGAATTGCTACATTGAGAGGTCAGCAGCCTGATCCCAGCAAGAGTAGGGTTGGAGGTAAAGGGAAGACACCCTGGGGAGAAGTGTTTCCCATAGTCTTGCATGTTAAGGGAGATAAGATGGTTCTTTGTAGTTTTTCCTATTTTATCAGCAAAAATAGTGGCAGGTAGCTTCAAGTGGAAGGATTTCCAATGAATAGGGACATTCTCTTTGTGTTTTGCAGATGATGTGATGGAGCATTGATTTGAGAAATTTTCCTTTGTGTGCTGCATATATTGAAATCATCATCATTGTTGATCTTGGCTTAAACATTTTCATTTCCATGAAAGAAATCATTGAAATATTACAGAGAAATTTAAGTAGCATTGCTTGTAGGGTTAAAATCATCAAATTGTCACTGAGAGATGTGAGAGGACTTTCGGTTGTAGGTCGCTGACTGTCAAAACCCCACACAGAAACTTAACAAAAATTTTGAATAACCAAATCATGTTTTTCTTTCCACTAGATGGGAAGGAACGCTCTATTTGTTGTCTCCCAATGAGGAGGGATGGACACCAATGAGCAAAAGGGAGGAAGAAATAACATGTAATATGTAATTGTGTTATTTAGAGATACTGAAGCCTACAAAAGGTTTTTCTTTTTTTTCCCCCTTTCTGATGCAGTGATTTAATAATAGTCCTGGTGTTTGTAACTCCAGCTGTTCACACTGTGTGCTGATAAGACCTAAGCTTGGAGACACATTGCAACGATGGTTTTCATATGGCTTTGTTTTCAAGAGATAAAGCTGCCATCCAATATTTCAAGGGGCCAAATGTTTACTTAGTTTGGCAAGTTTAGGCAGCTTAATTTCTGAAGCAGTTATGTTTATAAGATTTGAGTTCCAGGTAGGGAAAATCCAGAAACCTAATTTATTCTGCAACAGAATTTTTCACCAAATCTTACAGAAGTCGGTAAAACAAATTTGGGTTTTCTGAATGTCTGTACCATGACTAATAAAGGAACCTAGGGAGTGACTCCTGTTTGGGTGTGTGTTCCCTGATCATTCTTCTTGAGTCTAGTCCAGAGCTGGAAGTCTAAGAGAAGGACCACTATTCAGAGGTTAGTTTCAGAAATTAAAAAAAAAAAAAATCATGATGTGTCCTCTTTTGCTGTTTAAATTGTTCTGCACATGATGAAAATTGAATGGGGCGCCTGGGTGGCCCAGTTAAGTGTTCAGCTCTTGATTTCAGCTCAGGTCATGATCTCAGGGTTGTGAGATCAGCTCTGCTTCGGGCTCTGTGCTCAGCATGGAGTCTGCTTGAGATTCTCTCCCTCTGCCCCTCTTCCTGCTTGGGTACTCTCTTTCTCTCTATCAGAGGAAGGAAAGAAGGAGGGGAGGAAGGAAGGAAGGGAGGAAGGAATGCTTTTAAGGAAGGAAAGAAAGAAGGAAAGAAGGAAGGGAAAAAATTGCATGAGTTTTGCTTTCATGTCACCATAAATTGATTAATCCTTTAGATGCCCAAGACCTCTGCTCTGTGCCTTCTGGGAAACCTAAGTTATGGTGTTTGTCTTCAGGAAACTTACAGTCTGGTTATGATGAACAAATCTAAAGCTGTTAAACAACCCTAGCAATGCGCAAACAAATATGAAATGATCAAATGATACATTTTAAGGATTAGAGTTTGTGTCCTTTGTCTTTAGTTTGCATGCTGCTCAACTTCCCATGCCCCTCAAGGGAATTCCCATGCACAGAATCTCTGTTAGCTCTTATCCCACCCAAATGAAACTGCTTTTTTACATGTTTGCTGTGAGACGGAGATCTTCGGAGGCTTGAGTCAATATATTCATTTTTTTATCCAAGCCCCGACACCTGATACATAAATCTATGACTAGATGATTAAAACTGTTACTTCTGAGATGGACAGAATGAATTCGACAACTTTTAACACATCTTGCAGAGATGAGCGTGCCTGTGAGGATATGTATCATAGATAGGAATCAGTGTATGAATTAGAATGTGAAAATTGTGAAATTACCTGTTCAACACACTGTTGTGCTCCCTAAATAGCTTTAGTTTAGAATTTTCTGCTTTAGGACAACGTGTTGCCTGTGTTGACAAGGGGAGAGAGGTTTAAGTGCAAATTCTCCACTTGGAATCAAAATGCGGGTTGACGGCGCAGGTCAGCAGTTTCAATGGTGAGAATCATTTCCTCTCTTTACACTTTTAGCAGTGATTTCACAGAGAAATTGGCTCTGAGAAAGAACAGAAATTATAAGAAGACAACAAACTTTGATCTTTCTGGAGGTGAACATCATAAAGCCAACTTTGTTTATGCCCTTGATATGTGAACAGAGAATAGAAATTAATATGCATGTAAGGGAGTCGATTATCTGAGCTCTTTGCCAGCAAAACTGTGAGTTCTGGAATCCAAAAGTTCGTGATCTTGGCAGTTACAGCTTTGTAATTTCCTAATAACTGTGTTCAAAGAATTTAGAAAATCCTTTATTAGACTGGAAGTGTCTGGACAGCATCCCTCTCGTACACCTACCGCATCTGCAGACTTCCCCTTTGAAATGTTCCTCCTATTCCGTCTTCTTTAAGAGGTTCTTCTGGTTTCAAGTGGCTTGGAAGAAAATTAAAAAAAAATCCTGGTATGTGAATTAATTCAAGAGTATGGGAACATTTACAAGGTGTTTCTTGGTAAAAACACTAATGAACATCTTGTGTTAGTAGTGTGGGCAAATGTAACTTGACAGTGTTGTTTAAAATTTGGTAAAGGTGATGTTTAAAGTAGCTTTATTCTAAAGGTCAAGATCCTGTGTTCTGATTGCAGCAATAACTCGGTGATTCTGGGTAAATTATTTAAATTGTGCATGATTTCCTCTCAAATTTCATATAACTCAAAGGAAATAACAAATAGAAACCCTATATGAACTTCTGTTATTCTTAGGGACTGAAACATCCAGACAACTTCAGGGTTCCAGATGTGAATTAAATTGCTGGGTATGAATTCAACTTTAAATTTCGTTTTAATACCTCAGTATTTATAATTGTTCATGGAATGAGGTTGTATTTCTAACCAAAACACCAAAGTTTATTTTTATTGCTCAGGTAATATTGCTTAGTAATATTAAGATGTGTGTGTGTGTGTGTGTCTGTGTGTGTCTGTGTGTGTGTGTGTGTGTGTGTTTTTAAAAGGCCAAATACGCAAAGGCAGCAGCATAAAGACATACACCCATACAAATGCACACTTAAATTCTGTAGAAGAAAATACAACTTAAACCTGAAGGTTCACGTACAAGTAGATCATGTTGCTTTCAAGAGAAAGCTGAAGGATGTGGGCCATATCTATGTCTCTCTGTTCTAAGGGACCTTCCGTGTTGTGGACATCTATTGAAAAATGAAGGCATGGAAGGAAAGGGTTCATGGGGTTCATCTTGGAAAAATGCAAAACGATTGTTATTGAGAAGAAAAGATTTTTTTTTTCCTTGAGCATGGTGTGATTCTTAGAAATCTCTTCTGATGAGGAATTTCTTTTTTCTCACAACATAAACTCCTCTAAAGTACAAGTTTCATTTGAGTTTTTCCTTTCAAACTTTAGTCGTAGAATGACACTGTGCAGACATTTAAAAGATTTCTCTTTCTCAGGAGAGTGGCCCCTTTCCTAATGCCTCTGTACTTGAAAATAGAATTCTGATTTAGATGAATTGCATTTTAAAAGTAGCTACTGTGTGTGTTTTACGCTTGTGGAAACATACAGCGTCCTCGTAAGCAGCATGTGAGCTTGTCACCATGCAGCTTTTGATGTCTGATTAGATGATCATAGGGACATCTGGAATGAGTTAGTTTTGAAGTTACTGGTGTGAGGCAGTAGAGAATCCAAAGCCTTCTGACAGGCTTGAACCAGTAAAAACATTGCTACTTTTAGCAAATCTTTTTTAACTTGCAACTGGCTGATGATTTTCAGACTGACATTGCCCTGATGTTTTCCAACTGACTTCCCAGCCGCTTTCCCTACAAATATCCCTCCTTTCTAAGCAAAGAATGGGTAAATGGCATTTGTTGGAAAAATCATAAAGAATTATTCCCCTTTAAAAAGAAAAGTCATATTCAGATTCTTAAGCATCAGAAGTCAGAATGGATGGATTTGCTTCTAAAGAAGTTGTGGTGTGTCCATTTTTTATGTCTTTAATTTCACTGCTGTGTTGACCACCCATGCCTTCTTAATTTTTAAATAAAATGTACTTGGCAGTCAGCTGTGTTCTATGAAGATCCAAACATCAATAAGCATCCAAAGCATTTGATATTGCTGTAATGTGATTGCACATACCTAGAACACCTACCAAAAGTTCACACATTTATCAAGTCAAAATGTCATTTGAGAGGCACCTGGGTGGCTTAGTCGGTTAAGCGTCTGCCTTCGGCTCAGGTCATGATCCCAGGGTTCTGGGATCGAGCCCCACGTCTTGCTCCCTGCTCAGCAGGGAGTCTGCTTCTCTTTCTTCCCTCTTTCTCTCTCCCCCCTCCCTTGCTCACTCTCTCAAATAAATAAAATATTTTTAAACTGTCATTTGAATAGTCTCATTATACGTAGTCATTGCTTAGTTAAGGGTTGTTGCATTGGTCCAGTGGGGTTGTTACTAGTATGAGATGGTTCCTTATTGTTTCATGAATAAAATGATTTTATACCTAAAAGTATATGAATCTGTTTACAAAATTTGAGAGGTCACTCTCTGGCATTGAAACAGCTGACCATTTCCCATGCCTCTAGGATGTATTCAAATGTCTTGGTCTTGGTAGGCCTTTTTTTTATTGTGGCAAAATACATATAATTTATTATCTACCATCATAACCATGTTTAAGTGCAAGTTAAGTGGTACTAGATACATTCACAATATTGTGTAATCGTCTGCCTTCTGTCTCTAGAACTCTTTTCATCTTCTAAGACCAAAACTCTGGACCTATTAATCGACAGAGAAAGAAGAATAAAGTTATTTTCTTTTTTAGTGTGGTAAAATATACATAACATAAAATTTACATTTTAATCATTTTTCAGTATACCATTCAGTGGCATTAAGGACATTCCCTTTGTTGTACAGCTGTCAGTCACGATCCATCTCCAGAACATTCTCATCATCCCAAACTGAAATTTTATACTCCATAAATAGTGACTCCCTGCTTCCTTCTCCCCAAGCCTCTGGTAACCACCACTCTACATTCTCTTTCTGTTTAAGTGTGACCATTCCAGTCATTTCATGTAAGTGGAATTAGGCAATAGTTGTCCTTGGGTGGCTGGCTTACCCTCACGGTTCATCTATGTTATAACATGTACCCTAATTTTCTTCCTCTTTAAGAACTGAATAGTATTCTATTGTATGGGTAGACTGCATTTCGCTTATCCATTCATTTGTTGATAGACGCTTCTGTTGCCTTTGTCTTTTAGCTATTCCAAATAATGCTTCTGTGGATGTGGGTGTCCAGATATCTTTCAGAACCCGATTTCAGTTATTTTGGACATTCACCCAGAAGTGGAATTGCTGGATCATATGGTTATTTTTATTTTTTCTGAGGAACCGTCTTACTGTTTTCTACAGTAGCTGTATGATTTTACCTCCTCGCCAACAAGTGCACAAGGGTCCCCAGTCTTTCCACATTCTAACACTTGTCATTTTCTATTGTTCAGATAGTCTCCATCCTTATGGGTATGAAGTAGCAAGTTAGAGTCTCGATTTGGAATTCCCTAATGATTGGGGGTGTTGACCATCTTTTCAGGTGCCTCTTAGCCACTCATACACAGGTCTCCTCCACTATCAAAAGTAGAGTGTCCCAATGAAAGACTTTTGTAAGCCAAAATGACATGGAGTGCAAAAGCAATTATAAGAAGTTTATGGGGGGGGCATTTTGAGCATTCCCACACCCAAAAAATGTCTCCTAGGCTTTTCTAGTACCTTAGGACACATTTTGCTAATAGTTGTACAATATAAATCATGATAAAGCATAGATACTCACAGACATAGTTGAAAGTTATGCTGAGTGTAGTTCCTGGGGAAGGGACTTAGGGATGCCACTCTAGCTTCTCTGGGTACATGCTGGCTACAAAACAAATACTTTATGCTATTCTTCCTTTTTTTTTTTTTCATCAAAGCAAAAATGCTCTTTGGGTTTCTTTTGGTTAGTGAAAACAGCTGCTAATGTAGATGTTCTGTAAAAGGAAAACGAGTGTAACGTGAACTTTCAAAAAGTGACGGATACCTGTTATCTTCCTTGGAGAAATGTCGATTCAATTTCTTTGCCCTTTTTAAAATTGGATTGTTGGTTTTTCTTTTGAGTTTTAGGCATTCTCTATATCTTGTGGATATGAATCCTTATCATAGAGATGATTTTCAAATGTTTTCTCCCATTCTGTAGGTTGCCTTCTCACTCTGCTAAATTTCCTTTGGTGCACAAACATTTTTCATTTTTGTGAAGTGGATTTGTTTCCTTTGTTGCTCTTGTTGCTTGTGTCTTTGTGTCATAGTCAAGATACCGTCACCAACTGCAATGTTGTGAAGGCTTTGCCCTATGTTTTCTTCTAAGAGGTGTATAGTTTTATACACCTCTTATGTTTATGTTTAGGTTTATGTTTAGGTTAGGTTATGTTTAGGTCTATGGCCCACTTTGAATTATTTTTTGTGTATATGGTGCTAGGTAAAGGTCCAACTTCATTTTTTTTTTTGCATGTAGATATCCATTTTTTTTTAGCAACATTTATTGAAAATACTCTCCCCCCCGCCATTGAATAGTCTTGGTACTCTTGGTGTCCAAAAGTAGTTATTCACATTAGCAGAGGTTTACTTTTGGATCCTTGGCACAACTTTTTACAACCTGACTTGTATGTTTACATTACCTGTATGTTACACTACACACACACGCACACTGTGTACAGTTTCTCACATGCACAAAGAATGCTTCTGTATGTGTGTCTTTGCCCAACTGATTCTTCTGTCAGGTGAATGAGACTGTCATTCATCCCTCTTTCCCCTACTAAAACGTCCAGTTTTCTTACAAACCCTAGTGTAATGGTCTCTTTCTTTACTAATCCTTCCCTAACCCCTTCCTGTTATGGACAGAATTAACCACTTCCTAGCCAACGCACACTAGCATATCTTTATTATAATTCTATCTTACATTATAATTGTCTACATTTTATATCTCTTTACTAGACTCTGAGCCTCTAGTGTGTAGATCACATTTCCTCTACAGACCCAGAACCTAGCATTGTGCCTAAAGAACAGTGGTTACTTATAGAAGGTTTATATAAAAAATGTAATACATTTTCTGATCTCACAATAGCCTACGTAAACCATGAAGCAATTTAATTACAGTTTTAATAGCATTAATCTGCATGCTAGGTCTGCCAGCAGATGGTCACATAATAGTATCCAGGATGTCATGGAGTCAAGGACTTTCTTTGCTCAGTTCCAAGTTCATGTCAGATGTAGACACTTTATTACATATACTCAAATATATTATTTTATCCCATTACAATATGCAAGTTCAGCTTTATTCACTCTGTTGTATAGGTACAGAAGCTAAGGCTCAAACAAATTAACTCATTTACTCTAGATTATATTACTAAGTAGCAGCGCAGATTTTACTTCAAATATGTCTTAATCCAATATAGCCTCTTTTCATTCTGTCACTCAGATGTTAGCTTTGCAAGTAGCACCCTAGAGCTTATACCTCTGTCCCACTGATGCTGTCATTCCTCAAGTGCTTTGGGCAATCTGCATTTGAAACTTCTTTCAAAGCCAGTTTATGAGCCTCTTCCTAAAAAGAAAAAAAAAGAATAATTTCATTATTTTATAGCCACACTTTATTTTTCCACCAAAAATGGTCTCATTTTATTTGATGCCAAAGTGTATCTTGTAAAGTTGGTCTCAAATGATTTGGCTGTTTATACAATCTAGATATTCCTATGAAGCAGAAATTTTTGCCATCACAAAAATTCTGAGGCAGGCATTAAAAACATTTATGGAAGAACAGATTCAGATGTGCTTCAAGTGGCAGAGTTTTATAGCCATTCTATTGTTTATCCAATTGTCTAGTGGTTAAGACAGCTAGGCTTTATCTCTGACTCATCCATTGGCTCTTTGTCAAATATAGGCAAATATAATTTTGTTCTCTGTCTGGAAAAAGAAGATTGTCTTCTATCTTGCTCACAGTGGAATTGCAAGGTTAATGCTTTTTATCTTGAGTATAGCATTTAGCAGACTATGGGTGCTTAATGTATGTTAATAATAGTGATAATAATGAACGTTGATAATTAAAGGTCTCTTATAATTACCAGATTTCTAATGTGTGCTAAATATAATTAAATGGAAATGATTTAAATTAATATGCATGCACACAAAAACCAGAGCTGACCACAGCTTTTATTTTTAACTTCTTAACTAATGTCATGGTTGTGAATCCAGTAGTAAGAAATTCAATTATGATGACATTGTCACTAGGGTCATGTATGGAGAACACATGCAGGTCTGGAAATGAGGAAGGTATCTGTTTGAGTTGAAAAATAAGACTCTGGATGGGAAACCACAAGGAACTTTAGTGATTGGAGCTTGACCACATGAAATTATTCATTGGACATTATTATTATAATTATCCCTGTAATACTGTTTGTGAGTTCTAGAAGAGAAAGATACTTTTCTTGGAAGCTGGGCACCATCCCAGGAATGGGTAACAAAACATTTCTACGTGGATTGTCTCTAGAAGACATTAGAGGGAATAGAGGAAGCAATAATCATAAACAACTTTCCATGAAACTCAGCCCAGAGGTTCATCCTTTGACTTTTAGTAGTATTATTTCATAAGGTACTTAGAGTGGCAGGTGGGAATGGTAGACCCTGAGAGGTCACAGGCTGCAGTGGTCACTTGTATTAATAATAACTTGTATTAAACTTGACCACTTGGTTCAAATCTAGTTCTGCCATTGACTTGCTGGTTGATTCGTGTCAAGTGTTTCCCTTCTTTTCGTCTCACTTTGTTCATCTATAAAATGCTTGTGATAACAGTACTGACCTCATATTTTATTGAGAAAATAAATGAAGGATTTATTTGTAAAAATTCTCACAATTCATGGCAAGTACTATGTATATTTGTTAAATATATGTGTTTGAAGGGTGGTAGGGTAGGTTACACTATAGAAATAATTCTAAGAGTAATCTTTTTCCAAGATTTGATTTTGATCGGGTTCAGCTTTAAGGAAGGCACTTAATGGACAGAGAGAAAAAAATATTGGTTCCAAAGCTGAACATTAAATGCATATTGTGCCTTTTGCTGATAGAGATCCTTACAAGTTCTTTTCATTTGAAAACCAAACAAACAAAAAGTGCAGTTCTTAAGGCAGTATTTCCTCTGGATTTCCTTTGTTGATGTGAACTAGTTCTCTTCTTCTCTTCCTTCTAATCATTTTTTTTAATTTGAAAACTTAAAATAGGAAAGGAGGGATTATTAAGAAACAGGGCAATTTCAAGTGGTTCAACCTGTCATCCCTCTCCTGCAGTTTTCTGAAACCCCCTACCCTTCGGTATTTCCCTGGTTTGCTCTTCCGGCCCCTCTATCTTGATTCACTTTGGCCACTTTTCTGTGTTACAGGTACCTTCCCATTTGCTGAGACCAACCTAAACTGCCCCCCTCTCTTTAAATCCTTTCCCCAAACCATACTCTCTGACAAAAGTTAGGTACCACTTCAGCAATATTTTTTAAAGTAATGCATAATTTGGCATTTGTTAAGATCATGATAGAAATATTATTAGAGTAAGAAATTTAATACAGGACCAAAATATCAGAGGCCAGACACAAGACACGGAGCAAGCACAGCATTGGCCCTCTCATGCCATGCGCTGGTCCCTGCTCGGCATGATCTGCTTTTGAGCCAACAGTTCCCTCCTCAGTACTTCCTGCCCTCTTCCTCCTCGGTGAGATTGATTCACACTTCTGTCATGAGCACTGTCATGAACACTTACCATTTTTATTTGTAAGTTTCCCTCCTTCATCTGGATTGGAAGTGCACTAAAGGCAGAGAATGTGCTTTTTACCTTTGTAACCTGCCACTTAGCCTATGATAGATTTCACATAACTGAGTGACTGAATGAATGAATGAATGAAAGTGAATAACCACGTAGAAAGAAAAAGTGAACAAAATATCAGTTTTTTTAATAGATAAATGTTTTTACAGAGAAAGGATTTTAAAGGTAATATTTAAGTAAAGAATGAAGTATTTTTAAAGGTGTGTGTAGTATATTTTTTTGTGTTCTGCATTCACTGTCACGTAGTATACAAACGGATTTCATTCAGCATGAAATGTATCTGTATCTTGTATAGAGATCACAAAGGAAAGCAGAGCAGACATAGACCTCGGAGTATTAGGTTATTTGTGTTTTTAATATAGTTCAAACTCCATCTGTCCAAGTCACTTCCTAGCTTGTTTCATTGTAAATGTGACGGCAGTGGTGGGGAGGGGGTTTATTTTGAAAAGATTAAAGTTGTCCAAGTTAAGCCTCTGCTCCAGGCTTTCATAACAATTTGAAAATATGGAATTTAATTTAATTATCTGTGTATATTTGGGAGAGTAATCATAGAACTTACCAAAATAACCATATAATGTCAAAATCTGAGTTTTTCCTGATTTCTAAATTTCTTTTGATGAAAAGCCAAACTAGAAATTAGAGGCTCTTTGCAAGTGTATTCTATTAAGTATATGAGTAAGAGAAAAATTTGTTGTGGGATCAGATATACATTTACTGAATATCCATAAGGTATTTCCCATAAAGAAACAAGTAGAATAAATATTCTCCCCAGAGCTTCTCCTATTTTTTTTTCTTTAGTTACCTTTAGTGCTTAGACAGATAAATTGGGAAACCATACGATAACCATTCCTTGTATGACTGCACCACACGTGGTGGAAACTCCTGAATGGAATGTTTTGTTTTGCGTGTACCACACATACTTAAATTGATTTATTGCATCATGTAACCTAAAGCAATTTACCTTCGGGATTGCCAAACTGATTTTTGGTCTTAAAGTTCTTAAATTTTCAAATTGGTGGGTCAAAGATAACATGTAAAATTAAATATTTTAAAGCCATAGATCTAGACATCTGTTTCAGTAAAAAATTCTTCTGGCTTAATTTGAAGAAAAATTTTGCATAGTTTTAGGACCTTGCATGATTCTCAACTGATATTATACCTGGAGACCATTATGGAAAATTAAGGCTTTGTAAACCTTCCCTAATGTTTTCCCATTTTGGGCTATGCATTTTCTGACCTCTTTCATCCATAATCTTGGGTTGATTCAGCAAAATCATTCGTAATGTCTTTCTTCATTTAAGAAAGATTGTGCCAAGTGCCATGGTTTGTGCTGGGGGTTAAAGCTGAGTAAAATATGGTGCCCGAGTGACTCAGTTGGGTAAGTCCGACTCTTGATTTCAGCTCAGGTCATGAGCTCAGTGTCATGAGATCAAGCCCCACCTCAGGCTCTGCACTGGGTGTGGAACCTGCTTAAGATATTCTCTCTCTCCCTCTCCCCCCATTCTCTCCCTTAAAAAGGGGGGAAAAAGGGCTGAATAAAACATGGGTCCCCTGCATGTCATGCAGCTCTCATTTATGATTTTCTCCCTCATCCACTGAGGAGCACAGACATAAATGGAAATTATGATACAGTGATACAGTATGGCAGGTGCAATGATTTTCCTATGTATAGGGAAGATCTCTAGAAAAGTAATAGGAATTTGAAAATAATTCTTTGGGGGTAGAAGTTTTATGGAAATGCAGAGTCTTCAAGGATGAATGGGAAGCAACCAGGCCCAATCGTGAGAAATGCAGTTTAGCCGGAGGTTAACAAAAATAAAGACAGAGATAGATAAATAAATAGATATTTAGGAAATACATGGGGTAGTTTTCCTGAGGAATTACAAATACTTTGATCCTTCTGGGGAGCGCTGAGAGAGGAGAGCCAAATCCTGAAGAACTATCTGGGTTGACTATCATATGTTACGTAAGACCACTGAAGAGTTCTAAGTAGAGGAGTTAGAAGTTCCACTTTGCAAAGACCAGCAAATGGGTTAAGAAAATACTTAGGGGTTCATTGTAGTATGTGATTGAGGGCAGAGGTAGTAACGATATGAATTAGATCATGATCCTTTATACATATAAACTCAGCGATTGCTTCAGTAATAATTACAAAACATCCCAACCACGCTTACTGTGTGCCAGTCACCATTCTAAGTACTTCAAAAATATTATTCTATGTAATTGTCATAACAGTCCTATGATGTAGGCACCATTTTTTTAAAAGATTTATTTATTTTAAAGCAAGCACTTGTGGGGAAGGGGGAGGGGCAGAGGGAGAGAAAATCTCAAGCAGACTCTCCACTGAGCATGGAGCCCGAAGTAGGGCTCAGTCTTACAAGCCTGAGATCATGACCTGAACCAAAATCGAGAGTCAGAGGCTTAACTGAGTCACCCAGGTGCCCCTGATGTAGGTACCATTTTATATACCCATGTTATTGATAAGGAAATGAGGGACATAGAGATTAAGTAAAGGTCAAATTACTGAGTCATAAGGGTCACAAGTGGTAGAAACATTTAGGAAATACAATCCATAGATCTTGGATAAGGGGTAGAATAATTCCCAGGTTTCACTTTTGTGGCAAAGCAGGTGAGTGTTCTACCAACCAACACCTACAAAACTTCAAATCAGCTGGTAGATACAAATACAAGGGAGATCCTTGGAAATCAAAGATACGGGAGGTATCTTTGGTTCAGGTTCAGATACAGGTTCAAACCTTGAAGTAAGTAATAACCTTAACCTGTTTCAGTGGTGGAAAGTGGAAACTGTTTTGCTTTTGGTTGAGAAGGAAACTGGAGGCAGAGCAGGGGAAACAACATTTAGGGAACTTATAATAATACTGGGGCAAACACAGAGTTAAATTTTTTATGCTATTGACAATTTAAGAACTCTCAATTTCAAGTGATAAAAGTACAATTTAAAATGGCTCAGTCGGGGCTCCTGGGTGGCTCAGTGGATTAAGCCTCTGCCTTCAGCTCAGGTCATTATCTCAGGGTCCTGAGATCGAGCCCTGCATTGGGCTCTCTGCTCAGTAGGGAGCCTGATTCCCCCTCTCTCTCTGCCTACTTGTGATCTCTGTCTCTCTTTGTCAAATAAATAAAGTCTTAAAAAAAAAGTTCTCTAAGAAAAAATAAAATGGTTCAGTCAAAACACAAAATAAAGTTAAAGTAAAATAAAATAGCTCAGTCAAAAAGTAAGGTAGTTTTTTTATTTTGTTTTGTTTTGAGGGGGTATTTTTTTGTTTGTTTGTTTTCTGAGAAAGATGATGTAATCTGTATATAAACATGTCGAACGTCCACATCTTGGGAAGTGAGAGATGTAGCTCAGCTTCAGGAAAAACTGAAATCAGAGATTCAAGTAATTGCCTCTGCTACGTTCTTTCATAAACTCATCATGTTTATCTGTAGACCAGTTTCTTCAACACAAAGAAACATGGCTGCTCACAGTTTGGAGTTCCCATCTGCAAAGAGGCAGGAACTCTGTTTCTAGGCTCCAGGAAAGAAGGCTGATTGGCCACTTAAACCACAGCAGTGAGGGAATGGAGTCTACAGTCACAAGATATTTGTTGTAGTGTTCCATTGAGGAAAAAGCAGTTTCCAGCATGAGGAGGATTGGGCAGGCATTCCTGTAGACATATCCCCAGAGTCAAGGCCAAGTATGAACAAGCAGTAATGGCAGCGAGTGCAAGATGAGCTCTGTGCCCGAGTGGGGAAAGGTGGCTTGATGTGGGCGGTGAAGAAAGGATGAGCGTCAGGTAGTCATGGAGAATTCAGTGACCAAATTTATACCAACAAGTTAACCTGGGACAGAGGCAGACCTGATGGGGCAGAGTAGAATTCTTAATGCCCTGTTTCTCAAAGAGTAATCAGAAGCCCACTGGCCTTGGAAACACCTGAGGAGTTTGCAGAAATGCCAGTTGCTGAGTTTCCACCCAGTCTGTTGAATCAGAATCTTTGAGAGTGAGGTCAGGGAATCTGCATAGTAGGCGAGTTCCCTTTATGATGTGCGATCCAATGGGAGAGGGGTGTGAAATGCACTTATAAAGAGGGACCAGTATCGGGCCAGCTGCCTGAGCACCAGGAGATGTGGTCAGCTCTCTCGGTGTTGGTGTGGAGGTGGGAGAGGCCCTTAGAAGTGTAATCTCCAGGAATTGACTTAAAGATGTGGAGAGTGGAGTGAAAAGATCACAATATATTTGACAAATTAATAAACACACTGGGGTTGTGAAACACACACACACACACACACACTGGAGTTGTGAAAAACAAATTAACATTTTGTATGAAATTGTAAAGTTGTAAAAATAAAAACAATTAAAAGGAGTAAGGAGGTAAAGGAGGGGGAAATAGGGGGGAGCATCAGACCTTCTGTTGAAGGGGAAAGGAGTACACGAAGGGCTTTCTAAAAAATAGGACCATTTAATATAACCATAAAGGCCCCTGACATGATGTGTTATTTAAGACACAAGCATTTTTTATTTTTATTCATTTGCCTTTTAATAAATCACATTTAGTATCATTAGCCTTATTGAATAAGTAGCTGAGGAGAAAACAACCACCTAACCATCTCCCTAGAAAGAGAAGTTTTGTCTCAGGCCACAGAAGCAATAATTTAGGAGACAGACTCTCTTGGGTCTGGAAAAGTTAATGCATCTCAAGGATAATGGACACTCACCGAATATAAGAACAGATCAAGTTTCCACCAAAGATTCTGTGCCTGTTACTCCCCCTATTTGGCTGAGGCACTAATCTTAATCTGATTGTGTTGAATACAACAACCTGTCCTTTGAGCATTTCCTTGTCCGGCAGGAGTTCTGACATTCCGCTGCATGGTTAGCATCAAGCATGAAGAGAAATCGGTTTCTGGTAAAGCAGTTAAGAGAGGGGTTCCGACACTTCTAGAAGCTGAGTGGAGGAATCGGTGAAGCAGAAAACTCCAAACCACAGATCGCTTGGCAGTGGCTACCTGAGTTCAGAACACACTGGGTTCAACTTCAGCAAACCAGACAAATGTGTTCTGGATAGAAATTGGGGGACCCCCTTCCCCCCGATTTGTGGTCTCAGTGGCCTTGGAGAAGATGTTGCTTAACTTCCCAGGGACAGTTTCTTCATCTGTAGAATGAGAAAGATGATAGGATTAAAATGGGAGTTCTCCTAGAATGCTGCTAGGAACGCAAATTTGGTAGAATACATTTGGAAATCATCAATGATCTTCATCCCCACTGTAAGAATTTGTAATAAGGAAACATGTTTCTCTACTTTTTTCCCCCACATGTAAAGCTTTTCTTTAGTTTTAAATCATCTGATTTCAAGGAGTGTGTCTAACTTTATTTTTAGCTTTTTATTCCTCTCAGATGGCCAACAAGACACTGAAAGAGTTGGAACCGACTTGGGCTTAGCTTACTCTGAGTCCCAAGCAGTGCACGAAGGGTGGAGCGGTTGTACATGTGAACAAAACTGGTGCTTCTAACTGGGAGGGAAATGAGATGAATGATCTTAATAAAAGACCAACACTCTCCTCTGGGTTCATCAAAGACTTCTCTGCATCCATTTTCTTCTATTGTGTTTTCTTACTCTTATTCTGAAAACTGGGCTTTTTTTTTTTTTTCTTTAGTTACAGGCATTGAAAATATCTTTCCCATTCGATGGCTTGTCTTGTTTGCTCTAATTAATTAATTAATTTTATTATAGATAGGTTCTGTTTTATTGTTGTGCTGTGTGTGTGTTTAAAGAAATAATTTCCTGTGGCACCTGGATGGCTCAGTGGGTTAAGCCTCTGCCTTCGCCTCAGGTCATGATTCCAGGGTCCTGGGATGGAGCCCTGCATCGGGCTCTCTGCTCAGCGGGGAGCCTGCTCCCCCCGCCACCCGCCTGCCTCTCTGCCTACTTGTGATCTCTGTCTGTCAAATAAATAAATAAAATCTTTTAAAAAGAAAGAAAGAAAGAAAAAATGCCCTTTGGAAAAGAAGGAAAGAAAGAGAAAGAAAGAAAGAATTTCCTATCCTGAGTCACAATGATATTTCTGAGAATTTTTAAGTTTCTCTTTCATATTTAAGCCTTTAATTCACCTATCAATTTTTAAGTGATATGAGTTAGGATCTATTTTTATTTTATTTTTTGGTTTTACAGTTTCATTTAAAATAGTTAATGTTTGTTGAATGTTATTTCTATGTTTATTCAGAAGATATTTTTTCCTCTTTAATCTCTGAAAATAATGTATTCCATTAACACATTTTCTGCTGTCCAGCCTTTTTTTGAAAAAGATTTATTTATTTATGTATTTGAGAGAAAGAGGATGGGTGCATGAGTGGGAGGAAGGGCAGATGAAGGGAATCTTCAAGCAGACTCCCCACTGAGTGGAGAACACAGCCAAGGGTCCACTGGATCCCAGGACCCTGAGATCATGACCTGAACCAAAACCAAGTGTCAGACCCCTAACCCACTGAGCCACCCAGACACCCCCTGCTGTCTAGCCTTCTTTGCCTTTCCATGGTAAAGCCTCCTTGGCCATGATGCACTGTGTTTTATATATTGCTGAATTCAACTTGCTAATGTTTTATTAAGAGTTTTATCATCTATGTATTTTATTTAGGGTTTTATCACCTATAGATAGTTCTATATTTCAGGTTTGATTTGGTATTGCTTCACACACTTTCTCTAAGCTTCAGGGAATGAATAGGAAAACTTTTGTAGTTTCCCCCTTTCTCTGAAGTGATTTGTTTTCGGTGTTGAGACTGTGTTTTTTACAAATTCTAGAAATGTATCTATATTGTCTTAAGCCTCCAAATTTACTTGTATAGCCTTAGAATTGTAAATAATCTTGATTTGTGTAGTTATATTCTCCTCCATCCCTAAATTGTTAGTCAATTTTCTGACTTTTTTGGTTCTGTTTGGTTTTTACCTTTGACCAGTCTTAATGGAGATTTGTCTATATTACTAGTTTTTTTAAAGTGTTTTTCAGGGTACCTGGGTGTCTAGGTCAGTTGAGAGTCTGACTCTTGGTTTCAGCTCAGGTCATGATCTCAGGGTCATGAGATCAAGCCCCACACAGCTAGACGCATGGCATAGCTTGGACAGAATCTGCTCTCTTCCTCTCCTTCTGCACTTTCCCTTGCTCCTGTGCTTTCTAAATAAACAAAAACAAAGAAACAAATCTTTTTTTTTAAGTGTTTTCATAGAAAAACTTCTGATTTTGTCAAATTCTCCATTCTTTCTATTTTATTGACTTCTGCTTTTATTTGTTATATTCTACTTTAGTTTTGGGTAAAGTTTAAGAGTAGAGAAACAGTAAGTTCTTTTGGAGCTTCCTATATGGTACTTTTTTTCACTCTCTTGCTTTAAATAAATGTACTTAAAGTATGCTTACCTCCATCAAAATACAGCTACTTCAGCTGGATCTTTTAATTTTTGATGCATAGTACCTTCCTTTGTCCATTTCTTTCCAAATGCTTGGATATCCACTATGATTTTCTCTTTACCCTATGAGATACTTAACAGTACATTTTAAAGTTTATGAATGTATCATAAACGTTCATAGACCCATTGCTACTTTAAGAAGTTATCATAAAGAGACTTATATGATATTGATTTCTTGAAATTTGATATCTTGTGAGCTAGTATATGGTTAATTTTTTTTAATTTAATGTATAATTAAAATAAATGTATATCTCCTACTTGTTTGTTATCGCAAGATTGTTAACTTGGTTGTTCAGATACTCTCTAGACCTACTTTTTCAAAATTGGCCCTATCTGCTGGTTTTTCATAGAAGTATAATGAAATCCCTCACTATGATTATAGATTTGTCAGATTCTGCTTCTAAATTTGTGAGATTCTGTCTTATGTATGCGAACACTTTGTTATTGGCTGTTTACAATTCATGGATGTTCTCCTTTGTGAGTTTTTTTTCTTTTGTTGGAAGCTTTTTTTTTACCCATCCTAGTAATTTTTCATTATATTTTATTTTGTCTGATATGTTTGCAGCCACCAACTTATTTTGGTTATGTGTTCCCATTGTGTTTTTGTGTCCTTTTATTTTCAACCTCTCAGTGTGGTTTTACCTTAGATATGTAGATAGGGACCTAAGGAGCATAAGGAGTGTTTTTTTAAGAGTATATTTTAAAGTCCAATCTGATTATATGTGTATTTAAATAGATTAGTCCAATCCGTTTAAAGTTGTTGTGGTTAGTGATCTGTTTGGTCTTATTTTTGATTACCACTGGACTGATAGGTTCTTCCCCTTTTTTCCTGTTTCACATGTATACATTTTGTTTGTGTTCTTTACTCCTTACTCATAAGTTTTCAGTATTTTTTTAATTTCATCCTAAAGAACATTGAAATCAATTTTAAGCACCATGATAACAGCAAACAGAACCAGTTGAAATGACAGTGGGACACTGTGAGTTGCCTGAAAAATAAGCTGGCTAGAAAGAGAGCCCTTGCCTTCAACTCAGGAAGGGGCTTTACTTGAACTCATCTTCAGTGGGGCCAGTGGCTCCTTACCACCAGCAGCAGGTGCAGCCAATTCCCATAGACCCCAAGATCTCCAAGTTCAAGGCAGCTAGCCTTTGCAGAGCACCTCAGTGAACAGCTGGTATCTACCATCAACACTGCCTAGTTTCAGGCTTTTTGTTTTTTCCTGCCATTGACAAGGCTACTCTCACAACTGTCCTGCAAAAAGTAAGAGCAATAGGGGATGTTCTGTGATGCCTGTTCATGTCCAGCAAACACCTCGGTCTCTGTTCAGCCTTCCTCGGAGTCAGTGGAACGATCAAGGCACCTGTGCTATCTCTCTTCTTCCTGCCATCAGCACCTCCTCCCCCACCTTTAATTTCTCCAATCCTGTTCTTTAACTTATTCTGTGTGAGATTGTGAAATCATCCTGAGCCCTGTTGCCCAACAGGTGGTGACCACTGATGTGCCTGCTTTACAGAGCAGAAACCATAATAAATAGTCCTCAAAAAATTCCATGTGGACCTCAAAAAAATAGGAATCTTTTTCTACATTGTAAAGGTAACATGGTCATGCCTCATGGAATTAAGTGTTCAAGGTCGTATAATACCTAATCTGTATTAAAGTTTCTTTGGTTTCCAAATACTGTTTTTAGGATTTAATCCAAATCACACATTTAATCCAGGACCACACATTTGATTGCTATGTCTTGTACATCTCTATAATCTAGAATAGGCTTTTTATTTACTTCACTGATTTAGAGAAAAAAAGCTTCCAGTTGTCCCTTAGTAGTTCACTTTTATGGATTTGATTGTTTCCTTTTGAAGTTTCTCTGGTCCCTGTCGATTCTGTTCACTGGAAGTTCTATTAAGTTCTTGATTAAGTTAGATGTTTTTAGCAAGATTACATCACACGTGATATGTACTTCTTATGTATCAGATCAAAAGATACATAATGTATGTTTTGTTTTGTTTTTCACTATTAGTGACCTGAATTTGATTATTGGATTATGATGATAGGCTCATCCCTTTACTGCAAATGTAGAATGTGTTCCACTTGCATCCACAAAAAATAATTTATAAACTAACTTTGGTACTAGGTTCAGTTACTGTCAATAGTTCTCGTACAGTAATTATTATAATATGATGCTTTTTAAATCTTTCGTTTCTTCTACATTTGCTGGCATTTTTTAAAATAATCTAGTGTTTTCCCCAGCTTCAACTGGAGCTATTTGATAACTCTGAAAAATGGTTCATTCTAGTCACAGAAGAAAAATGCTTAATTTTTCTTCTTTGTTTTAAACGAATAATTTTCAAAGTAAATAATTTGATTCCTTAAAGTGCTGGATGGTAACAAATGAGTTTTCTTTGACATTTTCTTTCTTGAGCATAACTAGGGACTCAGGCTTTCATTGACATAGTGTGTTTTAATCAATCACCATCATCCTTTTTGATGCCTCTGGTTTGGTGAGTGGGGAGCCTCTTCAGATTAACTTCTGGGTCCTTAACATGACCTGCAATTTTTTAAATCTTCCTTGCTTTCTGGAACAGCCAGATTTCCAAAGATTACCTTATACCTTCCTTGCCCCAGACATGACATCACTGTTCTGTCCAAAGATCTGTGGAGAACGGTATGAACTTTGAATCTAGGTCTTAGGTGTGCATTTGTTCCTTAGAATATGTTACTTCTACACATTTTGTGGCCAGTGTTAAAAGAAAATGAATATATGTATTTAAAATTTTGAGTTCAAATCAAGCTCTCTAATTCACTTTTAGCATTAAGAGTTTATTTGATTTGTAATTGGTTCTCTTTTATCTCAGCAGTCTTGATTGCTGTTAACTTTAACATAATTACTCATTTCAGTTATCATATAAGTTAAAAAGTTTCAAAATAACAGCACTGATATAACTATAAACAACAGAAGATGTACTATAAAGTGTTTTCATCTAAAGTCATTTGATATAAGTCACTTTGTAGTTTATCGTGCATGGGTGTGCATGTATGTGTACGTATGTGTACATGGATACAGATATACATGCACTTAGTAATTTTTAAGTAAATTTTTCCTATTCAGAATTTCTGTCTTTCTAAACATGACTGTTACTTTTACATTTATCATTTGCTGATCAGTACTCTCATACTTCTTGCTATTGTTCTCTATAGCCTCAAATTTTTTATTTAAGCTCAGAATATTGGACATTAATATTTTAAAGTTCTTAGTTGGATTTAGCAACCTCTTTCAGAAATTTTTGTGCTTGTATGACTAATGCCTCACCATGAATTGGCTTTTTTTTTTCCATGACTATTGCTAATGAGAAAGGATATGTGAAACATAAAACTTAAGTTTCCAAAAATGCCTTAATTTGCTCTAGCTCTTAGATAAGAGCTTAGTTAGGTATAAAATATTAGGTTGCTTCAAAGCTTTAAAGATATTATGCATTGTTTCCTGGCAATCTGTTGTTGTTGATAAAAGTCTAATTGTCATTCTTTGATAGACAACATGCACTTTCTCTTTATTTTTAATGCTTTTCGTTTTCAGTATGTTTTATTTGTTTGGTACTTGAAGTATAATATTAACCTGAGAACTAATGTCTTCCTTCTGTTCTGAAAATTTATCAGCTATTAACTTAGACTACAGTGATTTGTTATCATTACTTCTTCTGGCATTATTTTTAGTTATTCACTGGAGTTTCTCAACCTATTCTTCCAGAGTCTGGTGGGGCCTAGGGCTCCACTTATGACTTTGTTTTCATTCTGCTCAAGGATACTATTATCTTGTCTTTAGTGAGGATTACCTTTTAGGGTTTCTTCTTTTGCATTTTATCTTTTTTTTTTTTTTCTGAGTGTTTTAAGTAGAAGTGGTATCAAAATCCTGCTACCTCTTTGCTGAATATCACTAATGGTTTTTTAAAATAAAAGAAGTGGAAAAAATGCAAATTTCCCTTTTATATGGAATTAATGCTGTACATTATTAATGAAATATTATACCATAAGTGAAGTCTCGTTCATTGTATAGAATATCCATGCTTTTTATCTTTGTTAAAATTTAAAATATAGGGAAACTGGGTGACTTAGTTAAGTATCTGACTCTTGATTTCTGCACAGATCATGATCTCAAGGTTGTGAGATCAAGCCCTTCATTGGGCTCTGTGTTTAGTGGGGAGTCTGCTTGAAATTCTCTCTCTCTTTCCCTCTGACTTCTCCTGCCCTGCTTGTGTGTGTTTTCTCTCTATCTCTCAAATAAAATAAATATTTAAAAAAATAAAATTTTATATATAAATTGAATTATTTATGTATTTCCTCTTACAAACCTATATAATCTCATGTATACTAATAAACTTTGCATTTTTTTGTTTTTGTTTTTTTTAAACTTTGCACTTTTAATTGTCATAAAGAAATGAGTTATAGTTTGAAGATTATATTTCTGTCATTAGTCAATCATTAAATAATATGTTCAAAAATTCTACATTAAAGACTGCCTACATTTTTATAACTTATACTTAAATTTAGTAAGTAAAATAATTCAGGCTACTCATTAAAGGATAAGAAGAGATACTTAAATTCTTTTTCCTATCACTGGCTCACATCTATACTACATTTAATAATGTAGATATTTTAAGTTCTAAATAAGCTTTTCTTATTTTCTCATTTTTTGTAAAAATTACTTTAAATAGGAAAATTGAACATAATGAAGAAGAAAATAGCATCCTCTGTAACTGTATTCATGTACTGTTTAAAAACATCATTTTACATGTGATGGTTGTATTTTTTAGTTTAATTGTATTAAATATATTAGCTTTTGAAAAATGCTATCATGTTAAATATATTAAAATTAAAGTTTTATTTACAAGAATCAAACAATTCATTGAGGTTAGAAATGTTGTCTGGTTCTTTATTTGCTTAGTATATGGTGTTATTGTAACTGCTTAGTAAATATTGAATTGTAGGTACTAAGTTTCAGAGGGATTACATGATTTTACTAGGCCCTGACTATTTTTATTAATTTAAAGAAAAGTCTTTAGAATATTTTAGACTTTGTCTTTGAAACTTAACAAAAATATTGTTAGCAAAAAACTAATTAGTGGGAAATAAAGAATTAAGATTTAGTTCTCTTGGTTACTATTTCAATTACCTTTCCATTGCCTAGAGTTGAATAAATGGATGTTTTTATATAGGAAAATTGGCTGCTTTTTAAGGCAATTTTAAAGTGTAAAATAAAGCTGCTATTTAATTCCCTTCTTGAATACACAGCATTTTTTTTTTCAAGTAAATCAGGATGTGTTCTCTCAAAAATATTCCTGTGACTTAAAATTGTTTTGCCCTATATAAAGAATATTGGTTCTGTCATTGTCTTCTATGGTAAATTTTGAAAAGATGTCAGGAAAACTTGTCTTATTTGCTTTGAAGTAAAAAAAAAAAAAAAAAAACAAGAAAAAAATAAAATTAAATTAAAAGAAGCTTAGGATAACATTTCATCTCATGCCATTTTAGGGGGAAAAATCCAAATGTATATAGTAACCTTGTGTCTTGGTAGTAAGTCTGTAGACATTATCAGATCAATCTAAATTGAGTTAGTGTATATGTAGTAGGCAGAAACTGGTGGAAATTAGTTTATCTTCCCCAGACTCTTTCTGTTTTCTTTGTACAAAATAGGATAAACTCATTTTTAGAACTGATTAGGTTTCTTTGTTGTTTTTTGCCCCCCTTTCCCTAAAAGGGCAAGGGTAGTCCATACTTTCTTAGATTCACACCAATTAGAAATGGGAAACCACTAAAAAAGCCCAAGGTACATGTATGACATCTGAAGCTACTATTAGAAAAGACATGTTGAATACAAAACCTGACACATTTCCAAGTAAGGAACATGAATAATTATCTCTAATGCTTTTTAGTTTTATTGATCATAAGCAACATCTTGAAGCTATAAATAGGATTTTCATGGTAGCTGTAATCTGACCTGCAGGTAGTCCTCTTTATTTTAGTAATAGGGTCTGTAGAAAATGCATTTTAATCCCATAAGACAATCAGAAATGCTATTCCATTGCTAATCTTAGCAGACATGTTAGGAACTTGTTTGCCTGTTGTCTCTTATATTTAAATGTGGGTTTGTTGTTTTTCCCCCTCAGTATATGCATTTATCCACAGGGTTCCTCATTTATTAACTTAGATTGTATTCAGAATATTTGCATCAAAAATGCTTGACTTTATATAATGCTTTCTGAAATAATTTTATTAATCTGCAAATTATCTATTTGAATAAAAACAAAGACATTAATTAGAAGGATTTTTGAAAGGGCTTTTATTTAATCGACTTTTATTCTAAGAATTAAATACATTGTGTAACACATTTGCATATATCAAAGGTTCCCTACTCATTTGAACTCTTAAAAGTTGCTAATTTGTGAGGGAATTCTCTAATTCTATCTTGAAGAAGTTGAAAGCCAATTTAATAGTGGATCATGTAACTATTTGTATCAAGCAATCATGTGTCATATGTTGCCTGTTCCATGCAGGATGAAAGCAACTTCATAGAACATGGTGATTCAGTTGCTTTGCCCTCTGTGATTAGGTGAGCTCTTAGGAATTGTGGCTGTCTGATGTATCAAATAGGTTTATTAAAACTCTGCAGCAGCTGTTACATAGTAGTTTCCTCTTATTTATTATACATTGCAAAATCTACAAATGTTCAGAGTATGGTTTCTCTTTAAGGAGTGGATGGTGGCACCCAAAGACTCAGGCTGCCCTTTTGTTTCATACACACTCCAAAAAAATAACAGCATAAAAACCAGCTCTCCAATTCATTCCTTAATAATAACAATCTTCCAAGACTCTGTATTTTCCTAGGTCATTTAGACAAATGTTGCTGTACATCAAAATATAATTAAATGATACATTATCAGTTTAAATTGCCTTTTTGGAGTATTGTTTCAGAATAATTGTGATTTATGGGGCTTCTGACTGCTTTTATAATTGTTAAGTGTTCTGTAGTTCACTGAATGTTTTTAACTTCATTTTAGTGCCCAAAGGCAAAAATTTTATAAATCAAATTCATTAATAAATAATTTTTTCATTATGACTCTGGAATAAGAGGACTATATAGGATGGCCTTTTAAAAATATTACTACTTATAATTTCATATGGCTGTAAATGGCGTATTGTACATATTGTATTGTAATGAGACAATCTCTTCCAGCCCTATAGGTATTTTACATGGAATGTCACAGCAAAGGGATGTTCAAGAGCTTTAAAAAGGAAGCCAGACAATGAATTTTATATTATATCGTGTTTTTTTATTTTAGTAATCATTGAACAGAGCTCCCTTAGACCTTTTTTTTTTTAAAGATGTATTTATGTATTTATTTATTTATTTATTTTGAGAGAGAGAGAGTGAGAGCGAGAGCAGAAGCAGTGGGGATGGGCAGAGGGAGAGGGAGAAGCAAGACTCCCCGCTGAGTAGGGAGCCTGATGTGGGGCTCAATCCCAGTATCCTGAGATCATGACCAGAGCAAAAGGTAGATGCTTAACCTACTGAGCCACCCAGGTGCCCCTTGTTTTTGTTTTTTGTTTGTTTGTTTTAACTTAGAAGTTCTGCACCAGTGGGGTGCCTGGGTGGCTCAGTGGGTTAAAGCCTCTGCCTTTGGCTCAGGTCATGATCTCAGGGTCCTGGGATCGAGCCCCACATCGGGCTCTCTACTTGCAGGGACCCTGCTTCCTTCTCTCTCTCTCTCTCTGCCTGCCTCTCTGCCTACTTGTGATCTCTGTCTGTCAAATAAATAAATAAAATCTTAAAAAAAAATAAGTTCTGCAGTAGTAAAATTTGGTTACGTATTTGTAAAGATTTTTTTCCCCAATGATTATGATGGAAAGATGAATTTTTTTAATAAAATGAACTCTCCTACATGAAAAAAATGTTTAAAATTTATATACAAAAACTCCCAAGTTAACCCAATAACATTTTAATTCACCCTAAAAAAGGGAAAGGAAAATCTCAAAACATATATTGAGAAATATTCACATGCCTGTGGGAGTTTACAGTTCAGCCTATCTTCAAGAAAATGAGAAATTTCATTTCTTTTTTCAGGTTTTAAAGTTATTTCTATATCTACTATTTCCTTCTAAGAAATAAATTAATAGATGTTTGCCCTAACTTTCTTACCTATATGAGACTTTTGGATGGATCGTTTTTCTGATATAGTGGTGAAATACCCAAGACACTCTCCAGAAGTAACATTTTACTTGGCCTCTACAGTTACACTTTTTTTCACAAACACACACACTTTTACTTTATATTGTGTCATTCAAACTATGGATCAAATTTTAACCATAATTGCCATCCTTGTACTTAAAAAAGTAAAGCTAATGTTCACCTATAGTAAATATTTATATAATACCTGATGCCAACAATGGACACCTGCTTGTAAATTTTTTAAAGCTATGATGTAAGAATATTTTATTATGTAAAAATTTTAAATTAATTAATTGAATATCACAGTAATTAATTTTAAAGTGTCCTATGTTTTATGAGAGAATATTTTTAAACCTCCAATTTTACCTAATTTTATGATACTGAATTGTTCTCTTTGTAATTGCCTTGTAAAGTTTTTAAAAGGGGAATAAGGAAGCTACAGACTAGATTTGTGACCTTCGAATTAGATAAGTAGGTTAAATTACTTGAGATTTTGAATACCCTGCTTATGCAGCATAAGTGTGAAGTTGACTAGTTAACTACGTCTTAAATGGCTAATTCTCATAGTATATAACTAGTTTTATGCAACTGACAAAATAAAGGAAGCCAATCAAAATTCTTGGTTACCAGTGCATTAAGTAACCCCAGTTAATTGGCTGTTGAGGTTCAAGAATATCTCAAACTATTGGCTAATCTATTGTATATTGTTATGTTAATTTCCCTTTACATATCCAGGATCACGTGCTGGGAGAACTGGAGGTAATTCAGCATATTTTGTTTAGGATTTCCCGAAGTCTCTTTCATAGATTTCTGATACTCTAGATGATCTGGGGCCAGTTAGGACTGGGAAATACTTGATTTCCTCCACAGGGACTCACAAATATAACAAATTTAAAATTCTGAGAAACATTATGTAAGAATTTTTTTTGTTCTAAAGTAGTGTTTCCCAAGTTAATTTGACCACAAGACCCTTTTCTTTCAGGTGGCATCCACTAATAGCCCCTGGATGACATTGTGAGAAATACCAGAAATAACAAACCTATCGTATCTCATTAATAGCAAAAGTGAACCCTAAATCTGGTTCACCAGATGCATGTGCTTTAATTAATTACCAAGTATTTTTCTGTGGTGGTTTTTTTTTTTTTTTAAATTTTTAGATATAGTTGACATGTGGGTAGAAGAAAGGGGAGAAGGAGTATTGTTATTTCTGAGAAATATCAGCCTAGGAGCCTAGGGTTGGGCTTCCCTTGAGGCCTTGAGCCAATTGCAGTACTTGTTTTGGCCTGATTTTCTTATTTATCATTGAGGGATCTCAAACAACCTCCTGAGTTCTGAGATTCCATGTCTCAAGACTGAGTTTCTTCCCCTCCCCCCTTTTTAAAGAACTAGAATCTAGAAATAAAAACTAGGTGACAGTTCAGTCAGTATCCTCTTGCATCATACTCGGTATTTTGTCACAGCTGTTTGGTCTGATATAGGCAGGCTTGACATTAGAAGCAGCCAGTGAAGTTCATTCATTGGCCACTGTGGTCCTGGGAGTGATCCGCCTTTCTTGAGGAAACCAAGGATGAGGAGGCAACCTCTCTATCCCCCCAATTTTGTTCTTAATGCCATGTGAAGTGATTGCCAAATAAATTAAAACTAGCTCAAAGATCTTTTTGAGAATGATTGGGAGAGGTGACAGAATACCAATAGAGAAGCTTAAAATGAATATACAGCCTTTGAGGACCTTTTCTTTTTTGAAAATGGCAAGATTATGGAGTAATACTTTTCTTCTAAAAATGGGACTTCTACTCAGCCATCGGGGGCTGGGGAAGGGGGGATCTTACCATTTGCGCTGACCTGGATGGAACTAGAGGTTATTATGCTAAGCAAAATAAGTTAATCAGAGGATAATTATCACATGATTTCCCTCATATGTGGAATTTAAGAAAACAGAGGATCATAGGGGAAGGGAGGGAAAAATAAGATAAAATGAAATCTGAGAGGGAGACAAACCATAAGAGACTCTTAATCATAGGAGACAAACTTGGGGTTCCTATAGAGGAAGGGATGGGGGATGGGGTAACTGGGTGATGGGCATTAAGGAGGGCATGTGATATAATGAGCACTGAGTGTTACATGCAACTGATGAATCATTAAACTCTACCTCTGAAACTAATAGTGTACTATATGTTGATTAATTGAATTTAAATTTAAAAATAAAATAAAGATTTCTGTTGAATACCCACATTGTTACTAACAACCTTCACAGCTCCTTACTTTCTTATTTCAACAATAAAGGACAGTTGGTGATAGGAGTTTTACTGTTGAGGGTGGGAAATTATGTAAACGAATAGGGCTCATGATAACTTGCTCCAATGTCTCTTTTAATGGAAAGTAGTTATTTGCATTTATCACAAATTAAATTCACCAAATCATTAAAATTATACTCTCTGATTTTTTACTTAATGATTAAGAAGGATTTCATTGAGATTTTGATCTCAGAGAATCAGTTGATATATTTATAACATATATAGCTTTCCGAACAAGCATTTTTGTTATTAAGAGTAAAGTATAGTTTAAGAAAATGTACTTCTGGGGCACATAGATGGCTCAGTTGGTTAAGCGACTGCCTTTGGCTCAGGTCATGATCCTGGATTTCCAGGATCAAGTCTCGCATCGGGCTCCCAGCTCCACGGGGAGTCTGCTTCTCTCTCTGACCTTCTCCTCGCTCATGCTCTCTCTCTCAAATAAATAAATAAAATATTAAAAAAAAAAAAGAAAATGTACTTCTTTGATGGTTAAATGTTTAACCTGAACTAATTAGGAACCATGAGGATTTTAGTTAATAAGTTAAGACACTGAATACTCCAGTTGGGTGTTCATAATTTAGCTTGGCTCCTTTAATCTGATGTGACACAGCAATTTAGTAATTTAGGTTCATTCACTGGCTACTACAGCATCATTCTCCATAATTTTTATTAAATGTAGTTTTCCTTTATGTTTTCAGATGAGAGTATTTGTTTTCTAAAGATAGATCATTAATTTTTTTAAGTAATCCCCTCCCCTTATCCTTCACCCAGTGAATATTTTGACCCTATTATGGTTCACAAACATACACTACAAAGGTAGAAATTCGAAGTGTAACTTTATTAGTTTAAAATTGTATTTTGCTTAAATTTACTTTTTTTTTCATCCCTAGAGTAATGTGGTTATTATAAACAACTCTGTAAAGTCTTTGGCACCCCTTCCACCAAGAACAGGGGTCTTTTATCCCCTCTCCATAAATCTGGACTGGCATTAGTGACTCCCTTGAAACTAGTAGTAGGTGGCAGATATTGTGTGACTTCTGGGACTAGGTCACAAAAAGCCGCAGTTTCCACTTGATTTCCTAGGGAAACTCACTCTAGAGGAAGCCAGCTGCCATGTAAGGAGTTCTATTACTCTGGAGACACCTAGCTGGAAATACCATGTGTAGGCACTCTGGTTGGCTGCCATGGTGGTTTCCAGTTTCCAGCTCATATCAACTCTCAGCCCCACCTTCCTTACCTAGACCTTGACTGCAGCTGTAGCCTACACCTGGTATTCACCTTATTAACAGACCCCAAGTGAGAGCTGCCTAGCTTAGCCCTTCAGAATCTGACCCACAAATATGTGAAATACAGACATGTAAAGAAGTGTACATTTTTTTTAAAGATTTTATTTATTTATTTATTTATTTGACAGAGAGAGATCACAAGTAGGCAGAGAGGCAGGCAGAGAGAGAGGAAGGGAAGCAGGCTTCCCACTGAGCAGAGAGCCTGATGTGGAACTTGATCCCAGGACCCCAAGATCATGACCAGAGCCGAAGGCAGCGGCTTAACCCACTGAGCCACCCAGGCACCCCCGAGTGTACGTATTTTATACCATTCAGTTTGGTGATCATTTTTTATGTAGTGATAGTAACCAAAACGAGTAGGTTTATTAAATGAAATAGATCTCTTCTTCTATGACGTAATATATCACAAAAGATAATCAAATTTTTAGAAATCATTTTGCCTCAAAGAGTTAAGCCCATTGTATTATTACTCTATGAGTCAATATTTAAATTAGTTAAGAGTTTTCTAATTATACATATGTTAGTATTTGTTGAAAATGTAAGTCATAAACTTTCTCAAATGAAAAAAAATTAACTGACATGAAAAATAATTTAAAAATTAACATGTTAAAAATTATACTGAAGTGAAAATTGATGCTCTATAGAGTTTAATTTTCATTCAGTTATAAAATCCCCCAGCAATGTCTTAGTTTAGATTTTGTGTGCTCTTACCTTCCTATAACCATTTGCCAATCAGCTTAATTTGCTGAGCTGTGGTAGAGAGCTAGAACTCTTAAGGGCTTTGCTTAGAGGTTTTTACTTATTTTATGTGCATTTTCTTAGTATTTATTTTATAGAAGTAATAGATGGCACATGCTTAAAACTCGACACCAAAAAAAAGAACAAAATGAAATGGTGGCCTCCCTGTCTCCTGTTCAGTCACATTCCCAAAGTCAAACACTGTTCTCAGTTGCTGTTTTTATAGGGGTTTTTTGGTGGCTGTTATATAACTTTAAATATTGTGTGCATTCCCCTCTCTGTATTTCTTAACTTCATATAGTATCTGGTTTTCTATTAGAGGTCAAGAATTTCATATACTTACATTACCTCCCATCCCATTTGCCGCCTCTACTTCCCGATTATTACAAATAATATTCAGCTTAATGGTTATCGTTAGACTAATGACTGCCTTTATACCTTTAAGTAATACAGATCTTCCTCAACTTGGAATGGCATTATGTGTCGATAAACTCATAGTAAGTTAAAAATGCATTTAATACACCTAGCCTACCACACATCATAGCTTAGTCTAGCTCACCTGAGATGTCTCAGAACACCTATATAAGCCTACAGCTGGATAATATCATTTAACACAAAGCCTATTTTATAACAAAAGTGTTGAATATCTCATGCAATTTATTGAATACTGTACTAAAAGTGAAAAACAAAATGCTTGTATGGGTACAGAATGGTTGTAAGTGTATCAATTATTTATCCATTGTTTACCCTGATGATTGCACGACTGCAGGCCGTGGCTTCCTCCCACGTTCCAGCCTCACAAGAAAATATCCCATTACATATCACTAGCCTAGAAAATAATCCAAAATTCAGAATTTGAAGTATGGGTTCTACTAAATGCATATTGCTTTTGCATCATTGTAAAGTAAAAAAATTGTTATGTCAGATCATAATAAGTAGGGACCATCTGTACTTAAACATCTACTCTTTTTTTATTATTTTTATTATAATGTATTATTTGCCCCAGGGGTACAGGTCTGTGAATCGTCAGGCTTACACACTTAACAGCAGTCACCATATCACATACAGTCCCCAATGGCCATAAACCAAACCCCCTCTCCACACCCCTCTCCCCTAGCAACCGTCCAGTTTGTTTTGTGAGATTAAGAGTCTCTTATGCTTTGTCTCCCTCCCGATCCCATCTTGTTTCATTTTTTCCTTCCCTACCCACCAAACCCACCACTCTGCCTCTCAAATTCCTCATTTCAGGGAGATCATATGATAATTTTTCTCTGATTGACTTATTTCACTCAGTATAATACCCTCTAGTTCCATCCACATTGCTGCAAATGGCAAGATTTCATTTCTTTTGCTGGCTGCATAGTATTCCATTGTGTGTGTGTCTCTGTGTGTGTGTGTGTATACCACATCTTCTTTACCATTCATCTGTTGATGGACATCTAGATTCTTTCCATAGTTTCATTGCTGCTATAAACATTTGGGCAGTATGCCCCTTCGGAACACTACATTTCTATCTTTAGAGTAAATACCCAGTAGTGCGATTGCTGGGTCGTAGGATAGTTGTAATTTCAATGTTTTGAGGAACCTCCATACTCTTTTCCAGAGTGGCTGCACCAACTTGCATTCCCACCAACCATGTAGGAGGTTTCCCCTTTCTCCATATCTTCGCCAACATCTGTTATTTCCTGACTTGTTAATTTTAGCCATTCTGACTGAATGTTTGAGGTGTATCTCACTGTGGTTTTGATTGGTATTTGGATTTGTATTGATTTGATTTGTATTTCCCTGATGCCAAGTGATGTGTCTGTTTCATGTGTCTGTTGGCCATCTGGATGTCTTCTTTGCAGAAGTGTCTGTTCATGTGCTCTGCCCATTCTTGATTGGATTATTTGTTCTTTGGGTGTTGAGTTTGATAAGTTCTTTACAGATTTTAGATACTAGCCCTTTATCTGATATGTCATTTGAGAATATATTCTCCCATTCTCTCCAGTAATGCCTTTTGATTTTGTTGACTGTTTGCTTTGCTGTGCAAAAGCTTTTGATCTTGATGATAGTTCATGTTTGCCAAAGTTCGTTTTTGCCCCTGCTTCCCTTGCCTTTGTCGTTTCTAGGAAGAAGTTACTGTGGCTGAGGTCGAAGAGGTTGCTGCATGTGTTCTCCTCAAGGATTACAATGAATTCCTGTCTCAGATTGAGGTCTTTCATCTATTTTGAGTCTATTTTTGTGGGTGGTATAAGGAAATGGTCCAGTTTCATTTTCTGCATGGGGCCGTCCAATTTTCCCAACACCATTTTTTGAAGAGACTGTCTTTTTTCCATTGGACATTCTTTCCTGTTTTGTAGAAGATTAGTTGACCATATTGTTGAAGGTCCGTTTCTGGGCTCTCTATTCTGTTCCATCGATCTATCTGTCTTTTTGTGCCAGCACCATACTGTCTTGATGATGACAGCTTTGGAATAGAGCTTGAAGTCTGGAATTGTGGTGACACCAACTTTGGCTTTCTTTTTCAACATTCCTCTGGCTATTCGGGATTTTTCTGGTTCCATATAAATTTTAGGATTATTTGTTCCATTTCTTTGAAAAAAATTGATAGTATTTTGATAGATATTGCATTAAATGTATAGATTGCTTTAGGTAGCATAGACATTTTCACAATATTTGTTCTTCCAATCCATGAGCATGGAATGTTTTTCCATTTCTGTGTGTCCTCCTCAATTTCTTTCATGAGTACTTTATAATTTTATGAGTATAGATTCTTTGCCTCTTTGGTTAGGTTTATTCCTAGGTATCTTATGGTTTTGGGTGCAATTGTAAATGGAATCAACTCCATAATTTCTCTTTCTTCTGTCTTGCTGTTGGTGTATAGAAATGCAACTGATTGCTGTGCATTGATTTTATATCCTGATACTTTACTGAATTCCTATATGAGTTCTAGCAGTTTTGGAGTGGAGATTTTTGAGTTTTCCACATAAAGTATCATATCAGCTGCAAAGAGTGAGAGTTTGACTTCTTCTTTGCCAACTTGGATGCCTTTTATATCTTTTTGTTGTCTGATTGGTGAGGCTAGTACTTCTAGTACTATGTTGAATAGTAGTGGTGAGAGTGGACATCCCTGCTGTGTTCCTGACCTTAGGGGAAAAGCTCTCAGTTTTTCCCCATTGAGAATGATATTCACTGTGGGTTTTTCATAAATGGCTTTGATGATATTGAGGTATGTACCCTCTATCCCTACACTTTGAAGAGTTTTAATCAAGAAAGGATACTGTACTTTATCAAATGCTTTTTTAGCATCTATTGAGAGTATCATATGGTTCTTGTTCTTTCTTTTTTTTAGTGTATTGTATCACATTGATTGATTTGAGGATGTTGAACCAAACTTGCAGCCCAGGAATAAATCCCACTTGGTCCTGGTAAATAATCTTTTTAATGTACTGTTGGATCCTATTGGCTAGTATTTTGATGAGAATTTTTGCATCTCTGTTCATCAAGGATATTGGTCTGTAATTCTCCTTTTTGGTGGGGTCTTTGTCTGATTTGGGGATCAAGGTAATGCTGGCCTCATAAAATGAGTGTGGAAGTGTTCCTTCCATTTCTATTTTTTTGGAACAGTTTCAGGAGAATCAGTATTAATTCTTCTCTAAATGTTTGGTAGAATTCCACTGGGAAGCCATCTGGCTCCGAGCTCTTGTTTTTTGGGAGATTTTTTTTTTTTTGATGACTGCTTCAATCTCCTTACTGGTTATGGGTCTGTTCAGGTTTTCTATTTCTTCCTGGTTCAGTTTCGGAAATTTATACATCTCTAGGAATGCATCGATTTCTTCCAGATTTTCAAATTTGCTGGTGTATAGTTGCTCATAATATGTTCTTATAATTGTTTGTATTTCTTTGGTGTTGGTTGTGATCTCTCCTCTTTCATTCATGATTTTATTTATTTGGGTCCTTTCTCTCTTCTTTTTGATAAGTCTGGCCATGGGTTTATCAATCTTATTGTTTCAAAGAACCAGCTCCTAGTTTCATTGATCTGTTCTACTGTTCTTTTGGTTTCTATTCTATTGGTTTCTGCTCTGATCTTTATTATTTCTCTTCTCCTGCTGAGTTTAGGCTTTCTTTGCTATTCTTTCTCCAGCTCCTTTAGGTGTAGAGTTAGGTTTTGTACTTGAGACCTTTCTTGTTTCTTGAGAAAGGTTGGTATCACTATACACTTTCCATTCAGGACCACCTTCGCTGTGTCCCACAGATTTTGAATAGTTGTGTTTTCATTTTCATTTGTTTCCGTGAATTTTTTCAATTCTTCTTTAATTTCCTGGTTGACCCATTCTTTCTTTAGTAGGATACTCTTTATCCTCCAAGTATTTGAGTTCTTTCCTACTTTCATCTTGTGATTGAGTTCTAGTTTCTGAGCATTGTGGTCTGAAAATATTCAGGGAATGATCCCAATCTTTTGGTACCAATTGAGAACATGAACTGTGACCCAGGATGTGATTTATTCCAGAGACTGTTCCATGTGCACTAGAGAAGAATGTGTATTCTGTTGCTTTGGGATGGAATGTTCTGAATATGTCTGTGATGTCCATCCAGTCCAGTGTGTCATTTGAGGCCTATATTTCCTTGTTGGTCTTTTGCTTAGAAGATCTGTCCATTTCAGTGAGGTAGGTGTTAAAGTCCCCTACTATTATTGTATTATTGTCAGTGTGTTTCTTCAACTTTATTATTAATTGGCTTATGTAGTTGGCTGCTCCCATGTTAAGGGCATAGATATTTAAAAATTGTTAGATCCTCTTGTTGGACAGACTCTTCGAGTATGATATAGTATCCTTCCTCATCTCTTAGTATAGTCTTTGGCTGAAAATCTAATTTGTCTGATATAAGGATTTCCACCCCAGCTTTCTTTAGATGTCCATTAGCATGGTAAATTGTTTTCCACCCCCTCATTTTAAATCTGGAGGTCTTTGGGTCTAAAAATGAGTTTCATAGAGGCACCATATTGATGGGTTTTGGTTTTTTATCCATCCTGATACCCTGTGTCTTTTTATTGGAGCATTTATCCCATTTACATTCTGGCTAACTATTGAAAGATATGAATATGTATTGCCTGTAAGGTGACTGTTACTGTATGTTGTCTCTGTTCCTTACTGGTCTACTACTTTTAAGCTCTCTCTTTGCTTAGAGGACCCCTTTCAATATTCCCTGTAGGGCTGGTTTGGTGTTTGCAAATTCTTTTAATTTTTTTGTCCTGGAAGCTTTTTATCTCTCCTTCTATTTTCAGTGACAGCCTAGCTGGATATAGTATTCTTGGCTGCATGGGTTTTTTTTTTTTTTTTTCGTTTAGTGCTCTGAATGTATCATGCAAGTCCTTTCTGGACTGTCAATGTCTCTGTGGATAACTTTGCTGCCAATCTAATATTTCTACCATTGTATGTTATAGACCTCTTGTCCCGAGCTGCTTTCAGGATTTTCTCTTTGTCACTGTGGCTTGTACGTTTTACTATTAGATGATGGGGTGTGGACCTATTTTTATTGATTTTGAGGTGGGTTCTCTGTGCCTCCTGAATTTTGATGCTTATTCGTTTTGCTATAGTAGGGAAATCCTCTACTGTAATTCACTCCAATATACCTTCTGCTCCCTTCTCTCTTTCTTATTCTTCTTGAATCCCAATTATTCTAATATTGTTTCATCTTATGGTATCATTTATCTCTTGAATTCTCCCCTTGTGGTCCAGTAGTTTTTTGTCTGTCTTTTGCTCAGCTTCTTTATTCTCCATCATTTGGTCTTCTATATCACTAATTCTCTCTTCTGCCTCATTTATCCTAGCAGTAAGAGCCTCCATTTTTATTGTGCTTCATAAATAGCTTTTTTTTTTTTTTTTAATTTCAACTTGGTTAGATCTTAGTTCTTTCACTTCTCCAGAAAGGGATTTTATTTCTTCAGGAAGAGTTTCTCTAATATCCTCCATGCCTTTTTTGAGCCCAGCTAGCATATTGAGAGTCATTGTTCTGAACTCTAGTTCTGACATATTACCAATGTCTGTATTGATTAGGTCCCTAGCCATTGGCACTGCCTCTTGTTCTTTTTTTTTTTTTTTTTTTTTTTTTTTTTTTTTTTTTTTTTTTTTTTTTTTTTTTTTTTTTTTTTTTTTTTTTTTTTTTTTTTTGTGGTGTGTTTTTCTGCCTTGTCATTTTACCCAGATAAGAATATATGAATAAGAGAATAAAATACTAAAAGGGTGGCAAAGACCCCCAGAAAAATATACTCTAACCAATTCAGAAGAGATCCAAAACTGGGTGGAGAGGAATGGGGGGAGAAAGTAATAAAAATAAAAATAAATAAATAAAAATTTTATATGTGTATATATAGAACAGAGCCACCCACTTGATTTTGGGTGTATTTTGGTCTCTTAAAATATACTACCTCCCAAAATTTAAAGAAAGAAAAACTTATATATATATACAAAAATAAGGGTAAACACGATGAAGGGATAGAATGACTGTAAAGATGAAAAAAATTTTTTTTTTTAAGATTTTATTTATTTATTTATTTGACAGACAGAGATCACAAGTAGGCAGAGAGGCAGGCAGAGAGAGAGAGAGGAGGAAGCAGGCTCCCTGCTGAGCAGAGAGCCCAATGTGGGGCTCGATCCCAGGACCCTGGGACCATGACCTGAGCCAAAGGCAGAGGCTTTAACCCACTGAGCCACCCAGGCGCCCCCAAGATGAAAGTTTTTAAAAAATTTTAAAAAGGAATTGATAAGTTGGTTGGAAAAAAAAAAAAAAAAAAAAGAGGAGGGAATGTACTCAGGCTGGAGATTAGAATGAAGCCATGTGCTAGATTAGGGTTATTTTGATCTATTGGAAGAAATTGTATCCCAAAATTTTTTAGGAAAAAAAATCTATATGTATACAAAAAATAAGGTTAAGTACAATGAAGGGATAAAATACGACTATGACAATGAAGGTTTAAAACAATTTTCCTTTTAGAAGTTAGTGTTAAGATAAACTGGTTAAAGAACATTAAAAGAGGAAAGAGGAAAAGTTGAAAAAATAAAATTAAAAAAATAAAATTAAAAAAAAATTTAACATTGCAAGACTGAAGGATCATTGGGAAAAAGCCATGAATGCTAGGTATGCTTTCCCCTAGCTCTGGAATTCCGCCGTTCTTCTTGATCAGTGAGCTTGGTCTTGGCTGGATGTTCTTGCTGATCTTCGGTGGGCAGGGTCTGTTGCAGTGCTTTTCAAATGTCTTTGCCTGAGGTGGAATTGAACCACCCTTGCCAGGGACTGGGCTAAGTAATCTGCTTAGGTTCACTCTCAGAGCTTTTGTTCCCTGAACACTATCCATACCACTTTGGGGAATGGGAACGCAAATGGCAGCCTCCCAATCTCTGTCCCAGAGTAGCTGAAAGCTCAGGGTCCCACTCCTCAGTGTGCCCTCAGAGAAAAGGAGTCAATCACTACCATCTCCCTAGTCTCTGGCCACACTCCGAGCTCACCCAGCCTGTGATCAAACATTTCTATCTCTGGCACATGGCCCTGTTTGGAGTCTCCAAACCCAGCAGATTCCTGCCGCGCTGCTCCTCCTGAAGGAGGAAGGGGAGTCTCCCTGCATCTGCCACTTGTGGGGTCCCTGCTCAAAGAGCAGTGTCCCGACTGTGCCTTTAATGTAACCCTGAGCTGAGTGCCCCCTCCTTGGCTCTGTCTCTGCAGCAGGCTTCCCCACTCCAATGCCTGTGAGCTCTGCCACACTCAGACACACCCAGTCTTTTTGTGACCCTGTGGGTCCTGAGACCATACTGTCTGTTCCTGCGAGGGCTCCACCCCTGCTTAGCCTCTGGAATGATGTCCCTCAGTGGAGCAGACTTCTGAAAGTTCTGATTTTGTGCTCCACTGCTCCAGCACTTGCCGGGAGCCAGCCCCTCCACCTGTGGTCTATCTTCCCATTGCTTCAGATTCACTGTTTCACACATCCTACCTTTCAGAAAGTGGTCAATTTTCTGGTTTCTAGAATTGCTGCTCTTCTTCTCTTCGATCTCCTGTTGAGTTTGTAGGTGTTCAGAATGGTTTGATACCTATCTAGCTGAACTCCTGGGATCTGGCATCTATTCAGTCTGCTACTCCTCCACCATATTGCCTGTCCTCGTAAACATCTACTCTTAACATTCAGTTTGTTTCCCCAAGATTAAGAATCTTTTATGATTTGTCTCCCTCTCTGATTTCATTTTGTTTCATTTTCCTTCTGTTCCCCTATGATCCTCTGTCCTGTTTCTCAAATTCCTCATATGAGAGAGATCATATGACAATTGTCTTTCTCTGATTGACTTATTTCACTTAGCATGATACCCTCTCGTTCCATCCACATTGTTGCAAATGGCAAGATTTCCTTTTTGATAGCTACATAGTATTCCACTATGTGCATACACACACACACACACACACACACACACACCCCACATCTTTATCCATTCATCTGTTGATGGACATCTTGGCTCTTTCCATCTTTCCATAGTTTGGCTATTGTGGACATTGTTGTTATAAACATTGGGGTACACGTGCCCCTTAGGATCACTACATTTGTATCTTTAGGGTAAATACCCTGCAGTGAAATTGCTGGGTCATGGGGTAGGTCTATTTTCAACTTTTTGAGGAACTTCCATACTGTTTTCCAGAGTGGCTGCACCAGCTTGCATTCCCACCAACAGCCAACACAGTATTCTTAATCCTTATGAAAAAAAAACATGGAATTAGAATCATTTTTCTTAAATATTCCTTCATTCATCATTTTATTTGTATGAATCCATAATTATTTTTTATCTAAAAACTCTGTCCATTCTACTGTGGATAGCTCTTTCGATTATTTCCACTTTGAGACTACCATTAATAATTCTGCTGTGAGCATTCTTGTCCTTTGGTGCATGGGCATGCACCCTTTGTTGAGTCTGTACACTTAGGAGCTAAAGACTATATGCATATTACCATTACCAGTTTTTCAAATAGCTGTTCTAAATTACACGGGCACTTAAAATGTTACAAAAGTAAGACTTCCATAGCCTTACCAGTAGTTGATGTTATTTTGTTTCATTTTGTTTTCATTGTAGCCATTCTGATGGGTATGTAGTGGCAACAAATTAAAGTTTAATTTATATTTCCTTGACGATTAGTGAGGCTGAGCACGTTTTGTGTGTTTATTGTGTATATTTTTAAATATTTCTCTGTGAAGTGCTTAGCTAGGTCTCTTGCCCATATTTCTTCTATTGACTTCTCTTTTTCTCTCTCTCATTGATTTGAGGGTATTCTTTCTATATTCTCTATAAAAACCCTTTAATTGAAAATGTGTTGTGGAAGTCTGCTTGAGGCTTCCTTTTTATACTCTCTGTGTGGTATCCTTTAATGAACAGTTATTCTTAATGTACTCCAATTTATCAATATTTTCCTTTTTTGGATGTCCTTTTGTGTCCTGTTTAATATGGCTCTCCCTATCCCAAAATCATGAATGTATTTTTCTTTGTTATTTTTGAAAAGTTTTATTATTTTTGCTATTCATTTTAAAATCTATAGCCTACCTGAAATGTATTTTTCCCCCTGTGGTGTAAGCTAGAGGTCAATTTTCTTTTTCATGTATTTATACACAGGTGACCCAACATAATTTATTTTTTTAAAAGGGAAAAATAAAGATAATTTTACTTACTTCTTCCCAATTTCTATGCCTCTATTCCCTTTTCTTGCCTGACTGTGCTGGCTATAATGTGAAATAAAAGTGGTAAAAACAGATATCCCTGCCATCTTCCCAGTCTTAGATGCAAAGCATTCAATCCTTTACCATTACATATGATGTTACAACCAAGGTTTTTTTTTTCCATAGTTTCCCTTTGTTAGAGTGAAGAAGGTTTCTTCTCTTCCTGATGTTCTGAGAGTTTTTAATCGTTAAAGTTTTTATATATCAGTCTCTTTTGTTCTGTTAACCTGGTGAATTATACTGGTGGATTTTTGAATGTTAAATCGAGCTTGCATTCCCAGGATAACCTCATTTGTATATAGCCTTTGTATATATCCCTGGATTTAATTTGCTAATGTTTTATTAAAGATTTTACATCTTTGTTCATGAGGGATATTGGTCTCTGGTTTCCTTTTTGGGGTAATGTCTTTATAAGATCTTGGTTTCCGAATAATGCTAGCCTCATAAAATTAGTTTAGAAGTGTTCCTTGCTTCTCTATCCCTAAAAGGTGTTTTATGACTTGCTGTTATTTCCCACGTTTGAGATGTGGTCATCTGGGCCATAACTTGTCTTTGTGAGTAGGTGTATAATTATAGATTCATTTTCACTATGTGACATAGAATTCCATCATTATAACTGAGTATTGATAATTTGTGTCATTCAAGAAATTTATCAGTGTCACCAAAGTAAACTGATATATTGTCATAAATGATATTGTCCTTTTTTTTTTAACCATCTATGGGATCTGTACTGGTGTTCCCTCTTTCATTCCTGACATTGGTAATTTGTATCTTCTCACTGATTTTCTAGATCATTCTGGCTGGAGATTTGTTAATTTTATCTTTTCAGTCAGTTTTTTATTTAGTTGATTTTTCTTTATTATATGTACCTTTTTATTGGTTTCTGCTTGTATCTCTTTCTCTTCTTTGAAGTGGAAACTCAGAGAATTTGTTTTAGAAGAGGTTATTATAAACAACCTCAGAGCAGTAATTTGAAATCTTTGCTTTAATAAACAATATATTACTAAAGCTATTAAAAAATAAAGTCATATTAGACATTCACTTATAAAAGAAATTGAACTGAAAGATAAAATATGCCCATATCTGGGGTGCCCCAGACTGTTTAATGGGAACAGATCCTCAAAGGGCAATTAATCTCAGTAGTATAAAAATGATTCTAAAGAATAGGGGGAAAAACAAAAAAGAGGATGGGCACCTGGCTGGCTCAGTTGGTTGAGCATCTGCCTTCATTCAGCTCAGGTCATGATCCCAGGGTCCTGGGATCAAGTCTCACATCAGGCTCCCTGCTCAACAGGAAGTCTGCTTCTCCCTCTCCCTCTGCCTCTTCCCTGGCTCATTTTCTCTCTCAAATAATTAAATTAATTTTTTTTAAAAAGAAGAGAAAGTATTCTCCAACTTACATTGATGTTAGTATATCCTTAAGGCTAGAACTAGGTGAGAATGGTATGAAGAGGGCAAATTATAGGTTGATTTCACTTGCAAAAATCAACATCATGATAGGGTCAGGGCAAAGTATGGTTTTAAAAAAATCAACAGATTTGTTCCCATTAACCCCTTCTTTCATTTTTAATATTGTTTATTTGTGCCTTTTCTCTTTTGTTTCTCTTAGTCATTCTCGTTGGCTTTTCTGCCTGATTGATTGATTTTGAAGAAATAGTTTTTAGCTTTGATGCTTTCAGCTGTGGCTGTAATTTCATTCTTTAAAACTGTCTTTTTGCTTCTGTTTGGTTTATTCTTTTTTTTTTCATCTCCTAAAAAAAAAAAAAACCACTTAGCAGCATTTTTAGTGTCTTTATTACTGAAAATTTCAAGTGTACCCAAAAATAGATTGTTATAATAAACCCTCATGTACATGTCAACTACTTTATATAATCAGCAATATATTGTCATTTTGTTTAAGCTATTCTTTTTAAGATTTTACTTTATACTGAGAAGCAACTTCCAAACATCATGCCATTTCTTATGTAAGTATGTCAGTGTGCCTCTTTAAAAGAGAGGAACTATTAAACATAATCACCCTATCATCATGCCTAACAAAATTAATAAATTACACTTAATTTTTTTTTATTTTTTCCGTGTCCCAAGGTTCACTGTTTATGCACCACACCCAGTGCTCCAGATAATACATCCCCTCCTTAATACCCACCACCCTAGCCACATTGAAAACTTTTCAAATATCTCAAAAAAAAAAAAAAAGTTTTTAGGAGCCCATTTGTTTGCAATAGGATCTAAATTGTGCCCACACTTTGCATTCACTTATTGTGAACATACGATTCTTATTTTATAACTGTCCCTCCTTTTTATCTTTTTATTTCAAGTCCTTTGAATTTGGGGAGAAACTGAGTTATATTTTACCATACAGAATCCTACATTCTGGAATTCTGAAATTACTTCCTTGTGCTATCTATCACTTACCTTGTTTCTTTGTTCCCTGAGTTTTCAGTAGTTGAATGTAGAGGTTTGATTGGATTCAGGATCAGTTTTTTGGGCAAGACTATTTTAAAGGTGATGCAGTGAACTCATTACCCATTTGCATCATGTTGTGGGAAACACTATGTTTATGCTGGGAGGGTTCCGGTGACGGCCACCTCATCCCTCCTTTGTAAAAGCCTCCATTACTTTTTATTTGATCTTTTCCCCATTGGTTGCGTATTTTCTTTTTTAAATATAAAAATTGAAGTTTTAAAATATATTGCAATTTTTTAAATTGTGTAGTTATACATGTGATTTGTTCTTTGATATGTGAGTTTTTTAGATACATGGCTTTAATTTTTTTTTTTTTTTTTTTTTTTTTTTTTTTTTTTTTTTTTTTTTTTTTTTTTTTTTTTTTTTTTTTTTTTTTTTTTTTTTTTTTTTTTTTTTTTTTTTTTTTTTTTTTTTGCCTAATGTGTATGTGTGGAGCTTCTGTTTAAGTTAACTTTTTCTTATTGATTTTAATTTATTATTTGCACTGTGGTCAGAGAATAAGGAGCATATTAATAATCTCTTTAGGATTTATTGAGGTTGTTTTATATCATAGTATACAGTCACATCTTTTTCCTTTATATGTAGCTTTTGTTAGGCTTTTTATGTCCTTGTTTACTTACAAAATTGTCAGATGCCAGTTGATGTCTACTTGAACCTTATGCCAAACTTTCCAGTTGTATTATTTAAATATCTTATATCCTTTATTCCACAATATCAGTTATTAGGAAAAATGTATGAAAATCTCTCATGATGATGGTGGATTTCTTAATCTCTCTTTGTAAAGGTATCCATCTTTTATTTTCAGAGGCTATGTTATTAGGTACAGAGGTTGGTAATTATTATATCTTTCTTTAAATTGTTCTTTTTGTCAGTATGTCATTTGTGGCCATTTAATTCCCTAATAATACCTTTTTTAAATTAGTCTATTTTGTATGTAACATAGTTCTACAAGTTTTTAGTTTTTGCTCAGCGTCTAGTAATGTATCTTTCTGCTTTTTCATTTTAAGTCTTTCAGGGTTGTCATGTTTTAGATATGTTTCTTTTAAGAGAATACATTACAGTTGGAGTTTATTTTTTTTAATCTAGAAACTCTGCTTTTAATTATTTTTCATTTTTAAAAAATGGAAAATCTTTAGTATAGTTTTTTTTAAAAAAGAATACCTTTATTCAAAGTATCTTAACCATAAATTGAGTAAAGCTATTTTTATATAAAATGTTGTCATTGCAAATAATTATCCCATTATATATTATAAATTATCTTTTTTTTGCTTTAAATAACAACTATCTACATTTATCATTTATTTCCTCCCCTTGACATTTACATATTTTAAACAATAATCATTGGTGTTTTCACCTTCTTTGACCTTTTTGTCTTAAGCTTCAAGTTAAGCATCACTTGTATTTATTTTAGGTATCTTCTGTCAAATCATTGACCCTAAAATTTCTAATGCTGTTTTGATATTTAGTATATAATTATATTGTACACTTGAATTATGTTTGAAGATGTTAATTTTTTATATTCATCCTAGGAACAAAGTATAACAATTATATTTTTCCATTATTTTCTCATATTTATAAACAACTGGGTTGAGTTGATGTACTTTTTTTTATTAGACATTCTTTCACATTACGTAAGCCATTATATTCTAAAGTAGGCTTTAAAATATGGTCAGAATTGTTCATTGCAGAAAAGAACCTGGAGTGCTGAGAAACAATGAAAGGTCAGGTTTAACACCTTGTACAACTTGTGGTGATGCTGTTGTTAACATGGAACGTATTGCTTTATTAGCCGTAGAAGTTTATTAGTGAGTGCAGATTACCATCACTCAGGATAGATTCTGGCCCTTTGAGTGAAGAGGAGCTGGCCTAATTAATGATGGCACTTCTAACCTCAATTAATTTGTTATTTTAGTGAAGACTTCAACAAGACCTACTGTTTTTTCTCTCAGGTGACAGTAAACATTACAGAAATAATACCGTTTACAAAATGAAGTGCAACTCTTTGGAAAGCCTTACAGTGCGGACATATTTATTTGACAGAAGCATTCTAAGTGGACTCTCTTGTGGCCTCTTTGTTTTCCAGGAACAGTCACGTAGAATATGAGAGGCAGGAATAAACAAGTCATTTATGTGGCAGCAATTACAGAGGCCTCTCTTCATACCGCCTCAGAGACTAAGACATCTAGCTGCACTTAGTTCTGCATGGTTTGAGTTACCTCTGGATCAGTTCTGTTCCCCTTTTGAAAATTTTTTATTGTGGCCATGTTTTGGTTATTAAATATTGTCATATTTTCAAAGTAATGAATCCCTTACTACTATATGTATTTCATTACATTGGAGGGACTCTGCGGGGGTGCTCCTGAAGTAGAGTCTTCACTCAAAATAGGGTCTGCTATAATTATAAAATAGAAGGGAGATCTAGGACCAGCCCACTGCTCCACCAGCAGTGTAAACAGCACTGGATGAATAAGCCCATAAGTGGTCCGACTTGTCTGCATTTCTAGCCTCTGCAAGGTCTAGTGGATGAATAAATTATGTGATTCAAGGAATACAACAATTTAAAACCAGATGCTTAGGCCACTAAGCCATTTCTTCTGGCACATTGTGTAAAGCATGAAGTTGCAAATATAGCAGATAATTGAAATTTAGATTTTAGATATGGACATTCTTAGCAGCCCTCCTTTGGCTTCTTTTGCTGAGAGTCTTAGAAGTATATTTACCAGTTCATATTAATGCAGTCAAAATTAAGCCTGTGTGTGTGTGTGTGTGTGTGTGTGTGTGTAAGTGTGTGTGTGTGTTTTAAATTCCTCTTCAACAAGGAGAGTATTAATGATAAAAACAAAGAAAATTGTCTAAACTTTAAAGTGTGTCCGAACTGAAGATGGAAAATATTCTGTTTTTTTAAGGAAATAAAGTTTTGAGTTCTCTTTTTGGTGTCTTTTAAATTTCAGCTTAAAACACACACACACACACACACACACACACACACATTTCACACATACATGTACATGTACTTGTTCCTCCATTGATTAAAAGTGTCATTCTTCTTTGTCCATCATATAATGTGCTTTCCATAAATTAGCTGCTTCATTTCTTCTTTTTATGCTAATCAAATTATAGTGATCTTTCGGCTGAAGTGGGGCATGGGACTTGGCATTCTATAATCCTGGCAGCCCTGTAGCTAGCTTTTTTAAGAAGTCATCAACCATGGCAATTTGAGCCATAAATTTTCTCCTTTTTTTCTTACTGTCTTCAGTATCATGGACAAAAATGGTCATATTTTAGTAGGTTCTCTACACTTCACAAAACATCTTTTTAATGAGATTATTTGAGTAATGCAAGAGATAAAGTTAATAATGTGTTGAAACGACATTGCTTTATCAAAAAATAGGTGGAGAAAAGTAAAATTTTATCAGAAGTGGTGGTGTGAAAAGGCATCAGCCTGGACCAAATGTCACCATTTCATTAGTGTTAATGTTAGATGTTTCAGATGACAAAGTAATATAGCAAGTGGTAACATCAAACACACACACAAAACCTCTACCAGATTTAAAATGATGCTGATCACAATAGCTGTTGAAGGTAGGACCAGGCAGAATGGGTATGGTATCATTCTACGTGGATAATCATGTCTTGACTAGAAGACATACCTAACAAATTCTTAAAGCATGGCTTCAAATGTGACAGTGGAAGTACTGGGGACAGTAAGGTTAGACCAACTGCTCTAATCCAGAGCAGTGGTATATTTTGAGAGAGATTTTTATGTGGAAGTATCCAGATGAATATGATTCTAAGAGACAATAAAATGCATGGCATCAGGCTTTAAAGAGTTTAAACTGTAAACCAAACGACTACCAAGTTTTTGCATGGAGGCTCTCACTCTTGGACACTTGCTAGTCTTTCCAGGAACAGACCCACACACTGAGAAGTCATCATTAGCTCCCTCATGGAACCTGAGGGTAATCATAGAAAACACACCCAGTGACACATTTGACAGCTGTACAGAGTCAGTTCTTACAGAGATAAAGATTACAACTTGACAGAGTTTGGATTTAAGTGAGGAAATGAATTCAGATAAGATAAGAAGTCTAGATGCATGAACACGTTGAGGATTGACTTATTCAGGTAGACAGGAAAAGAATAAGTTTATTGGTATATTGCTTTGTAAAAGAATAGGGTGGATTGTAATAACTTGGATTTGGGCAATGACTGAATTGTTTAGAAAAATAATGGGAAAAAAGCCAACAAATTTCCCTATGTGTCAAGTCATTTGGAACCATAATCACAAGAATATGAGAGAACTGTTGTGAGGGAGGAAAAATTTACTCTACCTTCAGAGATTCTTCTACCTGGACTAAGAATTTAATAAGAGACAAAATAATGGGAGAAAATCTTACTTAATAGTGTGCATGGGGGATTCACACAGATGTGGGAAATTCTGAAGACACTTAGGCAACAGAATGCTTATATGAGCTAAGGAGAGGAGGTAGGAGTCTAAGGGCACAAAGAAGAGAAAGACCATTTATTAGCAGGAAGGTGAAAAGAGATGTTTGGAAAACAAAGTTTACCCTATTATGTAGATAAGTTTCTTAGGTAAAGACGAATCTCTATCAATAACTCTCTTCCTGGTATGAAATGAAATTTAAAAAATCAAAATTAAAAAAAAAAAACTAAACCTGGGAGGGGGGAATGAGCAGGAAATTGAAGAAGAGGAACAGAACTTTTCCTGAGTCTGCTGGGTTTCAATTGCTTTTAACTCAAATAACGTTCATGCCAAAGTGACCCATCTTGGGGTGGCCTGTTCTTGGTCCCCCTATTTAAAAATTGGCCCTCAAGTTTCACCCTTTTGGGGGCACCCAAAGTCTGACAACAGAATGGGACAAAATCACATCACATTAATATAGATGGTTACTGACTCATTTTTTTCCCTTTCTTAACTCCTTTCTATGTCTCTCTGCTTCCTGGTCTCAACTTCTTTTTCCCTCTACTCTTGTAGATTCTGTGGCTGAGGCCAAAGAATCAAACTGATAAAAGACATAACAAAAGAAAAAACAGTCTTAGTTACATAAGACACATGCTTGCGTAAGAGTTCAGAAAAATGTGGCTCAAGGAGGTACCCAGATGGATGAGGCTTATATACTATTTAGGGTTAAACAAGGAGAAAACATTGGGGGTTTCTGAACCTGGGAAGCATGCTTTGGGAAGGTAAGAAGAAATGTGTGGTAAAGAAGTATTGCCTTGTTATGCAGATAAGAATCAAGTGATAAGAGTTGTCTCCTGGAATAGCTGTCTTCTGCATAGGAAGGCATCTTTACAAATGGAAATTTCCTTTATAAAAGAGGAAATTTGTACTTTACTTTTAGGCATCAGGATGAGCTAAAGAGCTTTTCCCAGTGTCTGCTTGTTCTCCATTGTCTTTAGCTCAAAATAGTCCTTTTGCCTCAGTAGCATATTTTGGAGTGGCATATTCTGACACTCTTTCACATCAATAATATAGATTTATACAACTAACTGCTGACTTCATACTGCAAAGTATATAGAATGCTGCAAAACAGATGCCCTCTCTTCTCTACAAGCCCCAACTTTGTACCCAGCCATGAAACCATATGCCATCTTGATGAGTACATCTTACCATCAGACTGGGGAGAACAAGGAAATACACACAAATTGCTTGCCCTGATTCTTTTCACTGTCCATGGCACTTCAGCGGACCGCTCTGTACCAGCCAGCAAATCATTGTCTGTTTCTCTTTCTGCTAAGAGGCTTCATTTATTAGAGCAGAGGGTAAGATTGAGTGCACTATTTTGTTCCTGGTCTTTTCTCCAGCGAAAATCCTAGCCATTACCCCTTCTGTATGCATGTATTTCCATCTTGAAGAATGAATGAAGAATGAAAAATTAAGCTTTTTCCTTATTGTCATATTTGATCATCCCTTAGAAAAAGGTCACCCACAGAAAGTTAACCAATATATTTGATTATATAGACCTATTATTTTTGTTTCCTGTTGCCATTCCCTTCTGAAGAGCTCTTAAATACTGTAATTTCAATCTGCTGTGATTGCCTCACAAGTGAAGAGGTCATTTGCTGTATTTTGTGGAGGCACATCACCGGAGTGCCCTCAGCGACAGTAGAAGTATTTCCCTTGTAATAAGGAGAGAAGAGAGGGGTTTCCATCACCACTCAGTTTAAAAACTCTCATCTGTCAGGAAGCACGCACTTTTCTGTGCGACCCTGGGAGTTCATTAAAAGTGTGAGATTGCGTCACTGATGAGCCATGGCCGAGGGCCTGGGTGATGATGATGTGGCAGCAACCTTAACAGAAATTGAATAAAAAGAAAAGCTCTATTTTGTTCAGGCCAAGGGAGGCTTTGATTAGAACACTTTCTCCTTTTTCACTTGGGACTCTGTTTTGTGGTGTCATTGAGGAAGTGATCTGGTATAGATTTGAAAAAGGACCACTTCATTTTTTTTTACCCTTCTATTATACTCCTCATTTATTAAAAATATAGTTCAGGAAACATTCAAATATTTATAAGTATTAATAAACTGACATTATGCTGAGTGATTAGAAAGATACAGTTTCCTTTCAGTATGTTATTTCTGTACGCAGTTACGAAAAGGTGAGCTGCCCCACAGTTCTGTGGGAGGGAGGGTAGAGGTACGGCCTAGTTCACAGGCACCAGGATGAAGGAGTTGGTTTGTTCATTGATTTATTTGTTCTATAAAGATGAGTGTCCACTGTATACTGATAAAACTCAAGCAGGGAACCTAATGTAGACTGGTGTGGTTTGCTTTCTTCCAACTTTGTCAATTTGAAACCATGTGAGCTTTTGTAAGAATTTCATATGACATTGATCAGCTAGCCTTTACTGAGTGTAGTTACTGTGTTCCTGAAGCCTAATGAAAGTGGAGGTGGGAGAGGGGTGCCTGGGTGGCTCATTTGTTAAGCCTTTGCCTTCAGTTCAGGTCGTGATCCCAGGGTCCTGGGATTGAGCCCTGCATTTGTCTCCAGGCTCAGCAGGAGGCCTCCTCCCTCTCCCACTCTCCCTGCTTGTATTCCCTCTTTCGATAGCTCTCTCTCTCTGTCAAATAAATAAAATCTTAAAAAAAAAAAAAAAAAAAAGAATAAAAGTGGAAGTGGTAGAGAAATTGGCAATGATACCCATGCCATGTGGAAGGTTGGCCCTGTGATTCTGGGAAGTTCCTCATGAAGCTGGTTTGTAGCTCTTATGTAAGAAGAATCAGAAGTTCTAAACCATCTGCCAGTTTCATCCTCTACCAGTTTTTATTGCTTAAATTTTCTTGTCCCATGGAATTGCCCCATTAGCTATGCTCATTTGGTAGATCTGGATGGGAGTCAAAGGTTAACCCAGGCATGCCATTTGGATTAAATCATCACTATCTAATAGAAGCAGTTCTAAAAATGTGAATTAAGAAATCTGTGGAGTATGGGGTGCCTGGGTGGCTCAGTGGGTTAAAGCCTCTGCCTTTGGCTCAGGTCCTCATCCCAAGGTCCTGGGATGGAGCCCCGCATAGGGTTCTCTGCTCAGCAGGGAGCCTGCTTCCTCCTCTCTCTCTCTGCCCGCCTCTCTGCCTGCTTGTGATCTCTGTCTGTCAAATAAATAAATAAAATCTTTAAAAGAAAAAAAAAGAAATATGTGGTACCTTTGCCACATATTCTAGTAATTGCTTGGAGGCAGTGGTTGGAAGAGATTTAAGAGTCAGAGGCAGAATTTGTCAATCTCAGAATAGCCACAAATGGACCAGTAGTCAAGAACATCACACCTTTAGTACTTACAGACTTAACATTTGAAATTTCATATGTACTGCATGTAAGCCAAAGGTCCAGAACATGTAATAATTTGTAATTTTGCAATGGCACAATGTGAGTCACTCACACTGAGAAGTTCATGTGCAGGAATCACTTAGCTTGTCAAGGAGGCTTCAGAAAAAGATTGCAACATTTGCTGACAGGTGTTGAAGGGATGTTTGTACCATGCCTCTCCCCTCTCTGGAGATTCTCAAGGAAGTAGATGGGCAGTGTGATCAGTGGGGTACCCTCCCAAACCCACTCAGGCCTTTTATCTGCCTGCCTTTAGCAGCCACCACCTGTCCTATTCAGATACTGTCCTGTGAAGCAATCACTATCTAAGGAATCTCTGAAAACATTTAATATTCCTGTAAGACAAATCTCATGATTCTGTCAAAAGTATGGACTTAGATTAGCAGGTGGATGTCCCATCTGAACCTTCAGATCATTGTCAAGATTGGGGAGTTTTGAAAGCCCTGAAAATTTTATGCACAATTCTATGTGTATATGCATATATATATATATATATATATATATATATATATATATATATATATCGTCTGTATTGGGAGATGAATCATTACTCTTAGTTTTGCAGATGAGACTATAATTAAAAAAAACAACTAAAAATACTGCTTCACATGAAGAGTAATTAATTTCTGTTAGTCTATTTGCTTATACAGCTGTTACATGCAGGAAGGGTCAAGGTTGGGGAAAGAATAGCACTACAGTTGGGATCTGACTAGTGCTCAGTTGAGTTGAATTTTGGAGAATACACAGATGAATATTAGTGAGACCAGCTGCTACTCCCTTCTCTCTGGCCTCTCTGCTCTTTCTCCCCGAAATGAGCTCATTAAGGTGAGGAGTATACATGTTTTTATCCCCACTACGTAGCATAGTGCCTGGCACAATGGAGACCCACAATAAGTGTGTGTGAACTGAATGAATCCTGTTTTGCTCATGGGTTTGCTAGCCCTGGCTAACATATCATTTAGTATGTTTTGATTCACAAGAATATCTCCTTGGTGAGTAATAAAGACTTAGGTTGGCCCCTCCCTTGGCTTCCTATATTTGATTTTGTTTTTGGTTCTAGTTTCCCAAACAGAAGCAAGAAGTTACTGAGTGAAGTGAAGGTGTAAGGACACTGCGGAAGTGAGAATCAACCAGGATGAGAACAAGGGATGAGGCATGGGGGGACGTAGATAAATAAATTAATTAAAATAATGGGACTGGAGGAAATGCTAAAGGACTAACATGAAGATTGATTGGTAAAGGCAATGAGAAGGCAATAACAAGGAAGGAAGCCACAGGTTATAAAGGAGGAAACAAAATCTCAGTGTAGAAGCAGCTCTAGGATCGAGGTTGGGAGCATGAAGATAATGGACATGTCCTACTTCAGAGGGCTACTGAGGAAGTGGTTTCACTGGGCAATGTCAGTTTTCATTTAAATCTAGGTGGTAGGATAGTTGAAGAAATTCTTGAGCTTGTGAAAGAGTTTCAGGGCATTCTCAAAAATAATGGAGGAAGAGATAGATTTGGAGGTATTTAAGAAAGGATGTACCGTTGAAGGATAAGGAGGTGCCCAAAGTGGAAAGAACAATGGAACAAGAGGTTTTTTCTCACCTTGACCTGTGTTTGGATCTAAAGAAGTGAGAGAGCTGGAAGAGAAGGGGATAGTGAATAAAAGTTACAGAGAGCTTTGCTGCAGTAGTGGGGCCTTGCTCATGGTCCTGCCTCAGGTGCAAGGTCACCATCTTTCCCATGATCAATACTCTCCAGTCTAGAGGTTTCAGCATGATGGGCTTTCTTTCCCAGCTGCCAAGAGCCTGAAAAACTCAAGCTTCAAGTGACCATGGAATTTAGATGGCTTTAAATATTGGTTTAGAAATATTTTATAAATAATGGAAGTCATTTTACATTGCATTATGATAAATAAAATATAAAGGCATATATAAAGAATCGTAACCAGCCAGGTACAAATTGGTGCATTCTTTTACTTCAATTATTTTAATCCATAAATAAAGATTAGCTTTCAATTCTGCTTTAAATTCTCTTGCCAGAGATGCCTCTGGCAACAGTTTCAGCTAGTTTGCAGCTTTGAATGTAAAGACAGTGTCATATTCATCTTTGAATCCTCCCATAGAGTCTTGTGTAATACTCTGCACGTTGTAGAGGGTTCACCGATGTTGAGATACATAGATATTATTTTTTTATCGAATGTTACCTAAGAGACTTTACAGTGAAGGACTTCTAGGGAAAGGATTTCTTTATCCAGTAAACACGTCTAAAGTGAAATATTTATCGTATTTCAGACCTGTGCTAGGTGACAGGTATACAAAACTAGAAAAGACACATTCCCCACCCCCAGGATGTCAGAACCAAGCAAGGGAGACAGACCTACAAAGGAATCCTTGCCTACCTTGAAATGAATATGGAACTTTTGTACGGCACTAACATGGCCTGAGGAGCAAGACTGCATCTATGTAGAGAGCTCAAGGAGGAAGTGCCCATTCTGTTAAAGGATGTTGAAGACCGGATAGATGTTTGCCGGAAGAGCAGTGGTGGTCTACGCAGCTGGTGTGTCTAGACACTTGTTGAGTATCTACTCTATGCCAAGCATTGTTGCAGGCTTTGGGGATATATAAGTGAAGAAAACCACTGTCCACTTGAAGCCTGCATTTTAGCTATTGATATCTCAACCAACGAGATCTTCTTAATGGGGCAGAACTTCCCCCCACACCTCAGGTACTGTACGGTTTTAAGTAGAGAACATTTGTATCTGAGCAGAAATGCATGGTGGCTTCCCTATATGATCTGGTCTCATTAGTTATAGCTACTTTTGCTGAATCTTCCCAATCTCTCTATTGTATCTCTCTGTCTAGAGAAAAACAAAACCAAACAAAAGCATACTTTTTTGCTGACTGTGACTCTTGACTACAGCTGTTCTCTGGGGTTCAGACCTGTGCACTTTCCTTAAAGCTGTTTCCACATGCTGTTAACACCCAAGACGGCACAGCTGGCTCTGCCTTCCCCTGCTGCTTTTCTCGTGCTGTTCCTCATTCTTCACATATGTCATGGCCAAGATTGCTTCAAGTGCACCTTACGTTGTCAGAGAAGATACTTCCCCAGTGTTTATTTTCAATTGGTCTTTATAATATAAGCTAGTGAGATTGCTCTTTCGAAACCAGAGGCTTCCAATAAAGGTGTCATGGAGTGAAATGCAAGAATGACAAAGTGAATGGCAAAATGATTGTGTGGAAAGATAGATGGAGGTCATGGGAGAGACGCAAGTGCGCATGGCAGGGTGAGGGGAGTTGGGGCCTGGATGAGAGGAGAGTAAAATGCTTACGGGATGAGGGCAATGGAAGGATATTTTTTTAAGTGCTTGAATGTGCCTTATTCATGAATGAAGATGGGTTGTATGCTTGGTGCTCCCATCTGATCATTATAAAGAATTTTCAACATAGATTTTTGACTTCCTTTATTTTGAAAATCTTTTCAAAAGGTTCTACTAAACCAAGCATACACATGATGCCCTGTGCTTTTTTTTTTCCCCCTTCCTAAAACACATCTTTATGGACTTGGTCTGGGGATTCAAAATTTTCTGCATCCCATTTTCACAGTGTAGGTTTTCATAGTGAAGCCCAGCAGGGAAGCTTGCCTGTGGTAGCAAGAGTGAGGTGCTCGTGCAAATGAAAAGTATGCCTTTAATGTTGTGTCCTTTTATCTTTATACTCTCTCCCAGCCAAACCTGGAAGTCCTACAGCTTTGCTTAAATGCCCGTGGTACATTTACCTGAGTCAAACTTGATTGAAATGTATTTCAGCCAGCAAAGTGAAAACGATTAAGCTAGAAATTTTTTGTAATTGCTGACTTATCCCAACCTTGTCAAATCTTTTTATATTTACCAGCTTTGGGTGATGGTTTGTAGATGCATCTACATCTACAAAGGATGTGAGGAGGCCCCAGTGCCATCAAACTGTCCCTTTTGGCAGTCCTGTATTCTAAATATTTGGGAAGATGGTACAGTTTAAGTAGATTAAACAGAAGAGCAGCAGATGTTTACAATACCTTTGAGCCTATGTTTTATGGTGGGAGTGTGATCTCAAGCAGACCCTTAGCGGAGTGTGTGCTGTATTGTTCAATATTGTCACCCTTTCAAGGATAGATGATGTCACCTTGGGCCTGAGCATTAAGCTCCAGTGGTTTTGAAGTGGTTAATAATATAGAAAAGTAGGGAAAATCAGCTACAACTGGGTGGGGGCAAGAATCTTTATAAATCAAAGTGGTCATTATAAGTATGTGTCAGTGTTGGGAAAAAAAAAACACACGTGTTTTCCACTTTTCAGCACTTTTTGAAATGTGTTGAGTGTGAGTAAGAAAGAGTGGACATTAAAATAAGGGTTGCAGAATCCCCTTGTTGAACTTCTGAACTTCCACATTTCTATGGATTTTAAAGCAGTCTTTCACTGAATGTGTTTGCTTGGGAAGCAGCAACCCATTGGTGTTGGGCTTCTGTGGAAAGATCGGAACCGGTGACACGCTGCTCCTCACATCAATGGTGGTTTTCCTTTGGTACCTCAGTGTGATTGGTCAGTGTGTCTATTCTCAGATCTCAAAACAAAACAGAATCTACTCCCCTGCCCCCATGTTCTTTAAACTCCTACAGGGTTTTAACTCCCTGGTATCAGGCTTAGTCGAGACCACTTTAAAATTCATACTAGAGGGTGCTTGGGTGGCTCAGTGGGTTAAAGCCTCTGCCTTCAGCTCAGGTCATGGTCCCAGGGTCCTGGGATCGAGCCCGAATCAGAATCAGGCTCTCTGCTCAGCGGGGAGCCTGCTTCCCCCTCTCTACCTGCCTGCCTCTCTGCCTACTTGTGATCTCTGTCAAATAAATAAAATCTTTAAAAAAAAAATCCTACTAGAAACACATAAGCAGAACACACACACACACACACACACACACACACACAGCAGGTAAAATGTGTAAAGGGTCTACATTTTTAAGAAAAAAATATTTTAAAAAATTTCATTGTCTTCTCAAACCTAACTCAGAATACTGGGAAATCATAACAGTGAATTTTAACTGTGCTAATTAACAATAAGAAGGAAAGGAAATATCCAAAAAAGATCATAGAAAATAACAAGATAATGAGGTATAGATGGGAGGGTTTTGTTTTAAGTGTGCTTTACCTCATGCCGTAGATTTGTTCCTCAAAAGTTATTTAGAATCCGTATGTGAAGAAAGTATAAAATTATATATTTCTGTGAGAATTTGCTTCTCAGGAGAAGCTTTCCAAGAAAGCATTTGTTCAAATGAATAATCACCTCTTAATTGATCTCTTGGAGAATTTTTCTAAGTATGTTTCTTCAGTGGGGGCTTTCCTGCCTTACTAGGTAGTATACCTTCACTAAGTCCTGGGGCATTTTAGATCTGGAATGGAAATAGAAATCTTCCTATCTCCATGTTATAGATAATGAAAGTGAGAGCCAGGAAATTAGGCGTCCAGTCACTAGGCAGAGCAATGGGAGAACTTCTATTGGAAATGTTGTCCTTTGTCTTAGACTGGAGCTTAATTTTACTACAGTACCTTAGTTTCCCCCCTTTAAAATTTATTTTTATTAAATCTATTAAAATCATGCAATATGTCTTGGACACAGACCAGATGAAGAGAAGATATAGCCAACTCTATGTTGTCGGTGGGGTTTAACCTGGGCAGAACGTCATTCAAAACTGTGCAGTCTCTGGGGGACAGTCCATTGGAAAATTGCTGACTTTTAGTGTATTTTACAAAGTCCAGAATTATTTAAGTCCAGTCCAGACTTGCCCCATGTCTATTCTGGTAACTTACTCTTGGCTTAGCAGTATATGTGTATGTGTGCACGGACACCTCATAGCCAAGATCTGGGGACTAATTATTTATGATCTAATTAATTGTGTTCTGCCAAAATAACTTTTTGTTTAAAAAATGGAATTATTAGAGCTCAATCTTCAGAATAATGAAACACTTGATAGATTTTCATAGAAATCATTTCTTTTAATGTTTCATGATGTTATTCCTTTATTCTATTTGCATTAAATCTGTAACTGAGATATTTCAGTGTAAATATAGTTAACATGTTTGCATGCAGACCTAAATCTCAGGAGACATAGGTCCTATGTAATTTTAGTTCTTTCTTGACCCTTCTTTTCACCTTGGACAAGACATTAATCTTTTTGTTTTGGATATGTCCATGCATAAAATTAAAATAAGAATGCCAAGAAATTATCTAGGATTGTCATGAGTATGAATCTAGTTATATGTGAAATATTTTGAGGTCTTTGAAAGAAAGAAAATATACTCAAGACATTATTAGAGTTTTTATTAATGTCATTGAATGAAAACAGGATCGATAAAATGAATGATAAAGTCAACATTCATTAAGTCAGTAGCTATGACCGTGGTACTCAGAAGAGAGCACTGAACGAAAATCAGGAATCCTGAATTCTGGATTTGTTGCTGTCCCAGTAAGTAAAAATGGCTAGTCACCTCATCGTTCTGGGTCTCAGTTTTCTTAGCTATAAAATTAATGGACTGGCTCATCAGTGCCATTCTTTCCAGTGCTTAATTAATATTGTTAAGAGTTTCTGAAGATCTTCAGTAGTTACTGTAGGTCAGTGTTTCTCAAAGTGTGGTTCCTTGACTAGAAGCAGCAGGAACTTGTTAAAAACGCAAATTCAGGGGCCTGGGTGGCTCAGTGGGTTGAAGCCTCTGCTTTCGGTTCAGGTCATGATCCCGGGGTCCTGGAATCGAGCCCCACATCGGGCTCTCTGCTCCTCGGAGAGCCTGCTTCCTCCTCTCTCTCCCTGCCTGCCTCTCTGCCTGCTTGTGATCTCTGTCTGTCAAATAAATAAATAAAATATTTAAAAAAAACACGCAAATTCACAGGGCTTACTCTAGATCTACTGCGTCAGAACCTCAGCCCCAAAAATCTGTTTTCACAAGGCTCCAGGTGATTCTGATGTAGGCTAAAATTTGAGGATCTCTGTTAAAACTGTCCTTATTCTTAAGAAACTTGAAATTTAGCACTTTTCAATCTCCAATTTTCTTGCCAATTTCTAGACATATAGATATACAGTCTAATATATATTTATAAATAAAAATATGAAAAAATTTATGAAAGGAATTATGGGCATGTTAAATTGATAGAACTGAAATTTTTTAAAGACTTTGTTTACTTATTAATTACAGAGAGAGAGGGCAAGAGAGGAAAAAACACAAGCAGGGAGAGTGGGAGAGGGAGAAGCAGACCTCCCTCTCAGGGCTCTATCCCAGGGCTCTGGGATCCTGACCTGAACTGAAGGCAGGTGTTTAACAAATGAGCCACCCAGGTGCCCCGGGAACTGAAACCCTTTGAGGTGGTATCTATGCGGCTACGATTTCCCATGGTGAGGTGTTGCCCAAGGCACGGAGAATGTTAGGTCAAGCTTGAATAACAGTGCTTGACTACCAAAATGCATGATCATTTCATATGTGTGCTTATCAAATACAACTTGTTTTTACTTAGCACAGATATTCTTGTTCTAAAATGTAAAAACAAAGATTCTGAAATTATGCCCAGAATTTTAATTTTAAAATTTACATTATGTTTATGTATGAGCACCAGGCATGTAACCTGACGTTCAAGTCTTCTCTGTATAATTTTTCTATTACTCTCATTCTAAAACTCATGTGCAATTTCAAAAGAAACTTGCAGTTGGCTTTTTAGAATGCAAATATTGTTATAATATGCACCTGAGCTCTGAAACGTCACTCAATTGCCATTAAAATTTTGTGGGCAAGTTGTTTCAAATGTGGCTAAAGAGCGCTGAGGGGGAAAACGTCTAAGCCATATATTTTCACCTATACGTCAAAGACATCTGTTGATAATGGGACAGCTATTTTGGTTCTCATCTGAGAGATGAAAAACAGAGTTGTAAAACTGTTTTTAGTATTGTTTTAGAGCTGCGGTCGGCTCGGGAAAGGCAGTGAGAATTCACGTAGCATTTTCTTTCAAGAAGAAAAGTTTTATCAAGAGCATTAAATTTCTTTGGAGAGGTAGAATTTAATGAGGCTACATGACATACACGCTCTCCTCTCGAACTGGAATATGGAATGATAGCCTGGTGCCAACAGCAGGATCCCCCCGAGGACGAGTGCCCTGCCTGGTGCTGTGCCCCTTTCCTCCAGCTTGTGAGCCCTTGAAGTTGTTAGCACTAGTGCTAACTAAATGTAAACACCTTTACTTTCCAGCTGCTGCTAATTGGTTTGGGAATATTTATGTAAGTGTTGATTTTAAGGCTAAAAATAGTGCAGTGATGTTTAAATCCAACTCATTCTGGCTGTCAGAAATGCTCCCATGATCCTGAAAGTGTTGCTAAAAATGTTCACTTTTTTAAAATTGTAGTAATTAAAGTTGTCTGTTGTGAGAGCCAAATATGATATGTTCCCTTCTCTGATAAAAGAGATAAGGGAGGGGTGCCTGGGTGGCTCAGTGGGTTAAGCCTCTGCCTTCGGCTCAGGTCATGATCCCAGGGTCCTGGGATTGAGCCCCACATGGGGCTCTCTGCTCAGCAGGGGGCCTCCTTCTCTCTCTCTCTCTCTCTCTCTCTCTGCCTGCCTCTCTGCCTACTTGTGATCTCTGTCTGTCAAATAAATAAACAAAATCTTTAAAAAAAAAAAAAAGAGAGAGATAAAGGACAAGCTTCTTCAAGGCCTCTGCCGGGTTGGCCAGACCCCACCTCCGCTGAACTTTACCAGAGAGGAAAAAATTGTAAATGCGGGCAAATGGAGGAGACAAAAGAAAATGTTGAAGTCACTCTAGATCCTCCTATTCTAGCCAGGGGATTGCATCTATTTTAACTTAACATTAAACATAGGAATTATAATAGTTTTATTAATACAATTAAGTGTAGCGCTTCCCAAACTTGACTTTTTAAGAGGCAAGTTGGGGGACTTGAAATCACATCATTAATATTTCTCAAGTCTGAAGTTAAAGAAATATCATGTCTGTTCCACACCATTTGTTTATACCCCTTGTTCTTCATCATCAGATTATTTTCACAGATTGTTCTCAAAGTTACTTAAATAAGCTATGGAAGGGGGGAATTCATTTTTAGATACATGTGATTTCGTGACTCTTCACCATGTAATTTAGGGAAGGAAAAGCCTAAGCACCCCTAAGGGTATTTTGTAATTTTCAGAAAAAGTGAATTTATGGACCCCGTCAAAAAAGAAGTTGCTGTTGTCTCTAAGTCTGAAAGCCCCGCACTGCTCCCATGTTGTTGAAGTCCATTTGGCATTGGCTTCGTGTCCTTGCCGAATGCCCTGAGCATCTGTCTGCCTGCCCCATCTCTAGAGAATAGAAAAGGATTCTGTTATTGCATTATATAGGAATGATTTTTGGCAAGTGACATGCACTGCCCGTTAGTTGAGATGATAAACTCTAGTTTATCACAGCCCTTTTTGATAGCTGTGGCAAAGCAAAGACTTTTCAATGCTCTTTTTAAAATAGTGGAACTCTTATCTTAGAGAAGTCTGTAAATGTGTGTGTGTTCTCCCCTAAGTCTGTGGTTATTGACATGATAGCTATAAAGCCGTAGTCAGTTCAGAATTACCCTTAAGCAGAGTATCACATTGCAATTGGCCCAATATTGCTTTTAAATTCTAATTGACATTTCCATATACTTAGAGCATTAAGTATGTTGTTGACATAAATAGGACCTTTACCTACCATCTAACTGGAACGAGGAAGAAAGTTATTTTAACCTTGTAGAATGTTGATTTGAACCAGAAAGTGTGCTCTTTTCTTATCTTCGTAAGGGATCAACAAGAAAATTCCACTTAAAGTAGGAAGCAAAGAGGCAAAAATAGTTAACATTTTATAACATTATCCCAGTTTTTTCTTTGACATTCTGAGGATGTATATCCATGAAGAATTACAGAGCCAGAAAGAGGATTTATTTTAACTGATAGCCACTGTTAACTGTTAATGGATGTAAAACCTTTATATTGTTAGCATGCTAATACTCTCTAAACTGATGTCCGATTTGGTGTGATTCTTACCAAAATCCAGCTGGCTTTTTTTTTTTTTTCTTGCAGAACTTGATGTTCTGATTCTAAAATTTGTATGAAAATGCAAGGGACTCAGAAGGGCCGAAACAAACTTGGAAAAGAACAAATGTGGGGAATTCTCACTTCTGGTTTCAAAACTAAGTACAAAACTAAGCACTCAAGACTGTAGTACTGGCCTAAGGGTATATATGTAGATCAATGGAATACAGTTGAGAGTCCAGAGATGAAAGCCATGACTGGGGCTTTAAGACCCATGATTTTTTTTTTTTTTCTTGCTGACCTCTTGAGATGTTGACACCTTATGAGAGATTCTACCCAAGAACTGCCCATCTAAGCCACTTATAAATATTTGGCTCACAGAAGCTCTGAGAGACAATAGGATTTTTTAATCCATTTAATTTGGGGGTAATTTATTACATGGCATTAGGAAACTAATACAATGCCATTCTGCTCATGCATTCATTAACATCCCCTAAATGAGCCCCGTGTGTTGGGTACTTAAGAGAGTACTAGACATGCCATTACCCTTCATAGAACTCCCTCTCATGGTAAGAGAGTCGGGGAAGAAGGTGCAAATGTCCTGACATGTGCAGTAGTCACGAGTTCAAGCATTTTGTTAAATTATCTACTAAGTATGTTTGAAAGCTGCCCAGCCCGGTGTTTTCTCTGTAAGCATAGATCAGGTCCTTCATAATAGTAGGGATGTTTGAAAGTTTTCAAAGATTTGGTGCCTTAAACTAAAATGTATTTTTTGAATTTCTAGATTTTCTTCACTTTCTTTATCCCTCTGGAAGGGCGAAAAAAAATTTTTTTAAGGAAGAAATCTAGTGTAGACCAAGTCCCTCACAAAACCCAGAACCCCTATGCGAAATGTTGCTACTCCGTCTAAAAGTGAAATACATCTTTTTAATCATTTCATACTGATAAACTGCTTGAATTGTGGCTCCCTGCCTTGTTTTCTTCAAGACATTAGCCTAATTCCTTTATGCCCAACCTCTTAACTGATACATTATCTTTTTGTTGTTGTTGCAAGGATGCTTCTGGATCCGTGAATGCTCTGTTTACAGGTGTGGTGGTTGGCAATGGGTCCTTCTCCATGTGGTTTCTTGGCTCAGGGAAACCTGAGTCCATGAGTAACACGGTTTATAACTTTGCTTCTCAAGAGTGGTATATCTTCAGAATCCCTCTGTTCAAGTGCTGTTCCAAAGCTTAACAGAAATCTAATGCCTTACAAATGAGATTCAAAATCAAGCTCGCTTTTTAGAATCCATTCCATGTAACATCCAACTCAACGTGGCCACTGTCCTGGAGCGCTTGCCTCCTCTGGCCCTCTTAGCTCTCTGTAGTGGAAGAGTGGTTACCATTTTAGGAATTAAATGGTTAATTTCAGTTTCCTTCTGCTGAAGATCATTCTCAGAATGAGAGTCTTGTGACAGAGTAAGAACTCCAGATTTCTTTTCCCGCCACAGTCCCGTTACACTTCTGACAGAAGTGACCTTGCCGGGCAACTATTTTTTTTCATGAATTTTTTTTCTTTATATTTTTAGTGTCACCAGGGGGTACAGGCAAGTACAGTACATTAAAGCTAATACATCACCACCTGTCAGTGGCACTTTCCCTTTGGTACCCTCTCTCCTTGCTGATTTAAAACACTCCGTCCCAAAAGCTTATGGTTGAGTAGCAGGAAGCTAAATGATGTATTCCAAAGCTCTTAACATATTGCCTTGTGTAAATGGCCCATTTGAGTATTTCAGAAACCAAACAGGAGAGAAGAGAACATTGAAAGCACTGAAAAGATTAACACCTGTTTCCAGTCTTCAAAGAAATATAGGAGCATGCTATATATATTGAGAGTAAAACCACTTGCTGTCTCACAATGAGACATTTTATTCAAATTTTCAGTTTGACATTCATAGCATCCACATGCTTATGGGTTTGTTTGACTACAGGATTCCACACAGAACGTAGAAGATGGAGAAGTTATGAATGGTGTACAGACCGAGCCACTGACATCGCTGAAAACCAAGGATGCACTGAGGTATTCTCTTTATGTGCATAAGACTATTTTATTACAGGATAATGTTTCTCTAACAGTTTGTACTTTTTATTTTATAGGGAAGGTCAGGATAGGTAGTAGAGTGGAGTGAAACCTGTCCCGATTCTAAAATTAATTAGTCACTCTTTTATTTTCTTTTTTGATGGAAGAACTTCCTGACAAACATATATAAATGAGTCTCCAAGTCTTTCAACTCTTCAGCAACCTGGATTCCTTAATTGCTTTTTTCCTCTTTGAACAACAGTTTAAAGTGAATTTTCAGAGTTCATTGTGGTTGAGTGCGCTACTTTGACATTAGCTCTTTGAATATTGTTCTGTATTCTGTTTTCACCATCTTGAAATATTTTACTCAATGTGTATAAAATGAATCCAGTCTATCACCTAGGATTTTTCATGGTTTAAATGTAAGTAACTCATTATATGAAGGCATTTGCTCTCATTTTCTCCAGTACTTACTTTGCTCTGCACTAATTTCCAGTTCTGCCTTAGCTTACCACACAGGTTCTGTTCCTGGTTTTGCCACTTCCTAGTTCTATAAGTGTAGGCAAGTTATTCATGTCCCTTTGCCTTAGTTTCCGGTATGTAAAACAGAAATAATGTTAAACCCTTCTTCAGAAGGTTGATATGAAGATTAAATGAATTCACGTGTGTAAAACACTTCCAACAGTGCCTGGGCCCCAGTGAGCCATGGGGGTAGTTGCTGTCGTTGGCCACCACGGTATTGTGTTCATCAAGATGACGGTGGTAGTCATGGTGATGGTCATAACACCACCACCACCACCACCACCACTCTTACCCTTCATTTTTTGTAAAATGCTTTGAATTTTGTGTTAGAAAGTAATTCCATGTTTAATGGATGGTTGGCTTCAGCACTCAGAAGTGATGATTCTAAGGTTGATGGCCATTCATTTACTCAACATACTCTTTTCATTCAGTCCAATTACTAACAGTGGCCAGCATTTTGCATGGAATTAGCTTTTTAAAAAAAAATATGTGATCATCCTTTATCACACTGATTTACTGTGTGGGCTTCCCTCACACAATTTATAGCGACATGACATAGGTGCTCTATTTAGATTCTATTGCTTTGATGAATGAGATACACAATATTAAAAATGTGGTAGAGAAAATCTCTTGGGCACTATCTTTTTAGAAGCTTGACAAGATTGTTTTTGGAGGTGGGCATAATGAATGTAATACTCTTCTGTTTGACTTTAATTTCATTTTTTTCAGTGTTAGCTTTTTGAAAAGTTTGTAATCATCTTGGCTAAATGTTATGTGGATAGATGTCGTTGAGTGAACCATTGTTTGATTTATGGCTACACGAGCTAATTAACTAAGCTCTCTCCAGGTACAAAGAATTGAGAGGAATGGAGTATAGAAATTTTAAAAATTCCTTAATTAAAATATATGTGTGTACATGCACAATTTTTGCAAGAGTTTTATCACCACATTTAATAGGCTGATGAATTATAATTCAAAGCAATTAAGTAACTTGTAGAGACCCAATCTCTATCCACTACTCTTGTCTCTAAAGCCTTCAACACCAGTGTTATCTGTTGTATACACCTTCCCTTATTCTTTGGTGTTTTATTGTATGCTAAGGAACTTCATGTGGTGAGCACCAGTTTGGCAAAATCAGGTTGAGGCCAAGTTCAGAAAGCAGGGTAAGTGCAGACTCCCAGCACTGCACCTGCAGGCTCTTGGGTAGGGAGAGGATGAGAAGGATCTTAACAGCATGACATGCACAGCTAGCAGCAGGAAGCTTGGAGATTACAATTCCAGGAAAAGACTTGGGTTCTAGCTGGCACGGGTGATGAAGAAACAAAGGAAGAACAATTAGGAAGCCACTTAGAGCTGAGTTATTTGGTCATCATTCTCCTAGGGCAAGGAGGGCATGCTATCCCACAGAGCTTGGCCCAAGAATAGAGCTTTGGGCTCACTTTGATGTACGTGGCACAAAAGCTCAGCAGATTATTTCCAGAGTCCATCTCAAAATATTTTGCACCTATTTCTGTATGTTAAACCCCATAGTCATTGCTCAAGCTTTTATTACCTCTCAGGCTAATGTAGCAACCTACTGTCTCTTCTCTTGAATACCAGTCTCTTTATCCTAATTGATCTCCTGTATCACTCACTGCTAGGTAAAAATTTCCTAAACCACGGCATTCAACAAACCTTTCCTACATTCCAGTTGAATTTTGTTAAATCCTGGGTTTCAACACTACCTATGTAACCTTAGACTAATTATTTAACCTCTTTAGTTTTTTTAGTATGGAAAATGGGTATCATCACACAGATTATTTAATGTGAAGATTAAATGAGATTTATCACAGGCAGTTGCACTCAGCTCAATACTAAATGAACAGTTCGATAAATATTAGTTGCTACTGCAGTTATGATTAGCACACATACATAGGTTTATTGTGACTGTCCTTCTCCCATATAAGACTATGAATCCTCCAAGGGATTCCTGATACGTCATACAGGTCTTGGAACATACTTGTTCCAAGTATGCATATTTGTTCAGTGAATGGTTCAACACATTGCTCCATAAATCATAAGCATCCCTATTAGCAGCTTACCCAGTATTAACACATTTTTATTTAAAGAAAAATAACCATAAGGAGGGGGTTCTCCAAATAGTCTTATAATATGCATCTCCTATGAAGCACTACTCAATTTAGCTCGATCTTAAGATGATGAAGCAAGAGATTTCTATTGGGTGGTTTTTGTTTGGTTTGGTTTGGTTTAACTATACTTTAAGCTTCCCTCCCTCCCTCCCTTCCTTCCTTCCATCTTGAAGGGGAGGCAAAGAGAGGGGGTAGAGGAAGAGAGATAATCTTAAGCAGGCTCCACTCCCAGCATGGAGCCCCATGAGGGGCTTGATCTCACAACCCTGAGATCATGACTTAAGCTGAAATTAAGAGTTGGACGCTTAACTGAGCCACGCAGGTGCTGTAAAGCTTCTATTTCAACAGCAAGCAATACATGCAAAAGACCTTCACGTCATCCCTAAGTTCAACTTCATTCCTGACGTCAACCTATTCCTTGACACATTTCCAAATTACCCAACTCCAGACTTACCTCTTCTCTGAGGCTTAAAACGGCCATCAAGTTTTATTCATTTTTGCCTCTTATATCCATTCATTTGACAAACTATTGGTATAGTCCATGCAAAAAAAAAAAAATCCCTTAAACCTTCCCCCAGGTATTCATGCTTTATTCCTGTGATGCTCAAGCCCTATTACCTCTCCAATTATTGCAATAATTTACAAATTCCTGTCTCAGGGACCAATCTCTGTCTTGTCTTACTCTTTTCTAATCGATCCCACATATCACTGCCAGATAAATATTTCTAAACCACAGCATTTATCACCCTCCTCCTTAGTGCCAACACCTTTAATGACTCCATTTTCTACAAAACTAAATGTGCTTTTTTCCCCCTGTGTGGATTTCGACATATCACTCTGAGATTTGATCTCAAGCTGATGGTTCAACCTTCTCTTCTCGATACCTCCCTGTCTTTCCCTTCCTTTCTCCCTGCTCACTAGCCTCTTTCTCTAATATCACAGCCAGTCTGTGTGCTCACAAACCATCCTGCCTCAGTGTCTCAGTGCAGACTGTGTTCTTTCCTCCCTACTTTCCTCCTACTTTTTCTGATTAGGGATCCATTTGCCCTTCTCACTTCCATCTAAACTCCTCCTTCAGGAAGAGTTTCTTGATCCCAGCTTCCCTTCCTGATCCTGTACTAATTTCTTCTGAGCCTCACCAGGAAGTACCTCTACTTTGAAACTCATGCGAAAGTAGCTTAAAACTCCAGCTCTGCAATACAGTAAATTCCAATGTGAATCCTGACTCTACCTTGTAGAAGTGGTGTGAGGTTTGGCAAATTATTTTACCTTTCTAGGCATCAGTTTACATATCTGTAAAATGGGTCTGATGTGTTTTACTTTATATACTTCTGGTAAGTGTGCATGGTATATTGCTAGAAGGCCATTAACACAGTGCATCCCAAATCATAGTTTATAATCATTGAAAATATCCTATGATTACTACTATCATTCCATTGCTTTGTGTTATTCTCTGTTACCTGTCTTATCCTGCCCCCCTAGACTGTGAACTCCTCAGACATTGGCCTCTATGTTTTCCTTATAGAACTGCATCATTGAAACGACTCAATGTACACTGAATTCAGGTACATTAAATGAATCCCACTACCATCAACAGATTTTTTGTTAGGCTTTTACTTAGTATATGTGCATCAATAAGACCTCATGATCAAGCATACTTGCATGCCATCAACACGCTCTTCTGGGAGGTCTCCCGGCGGTCCATCTCTCACACTGTTCTGTATGCATATGACAGACCTATGCATTAGTGCCTGAAGACCCCCGGCCAAAACCTTCTATCCATTTATTATCTATCGTCATCTTTGTGGCAGCAGTCTAATCATGAAGAAAACATGTTCCTCATCCCTACAGTACTTGAGAATATTTTAAAAATCTCACTGAGGAAATCAGTTGAGAAAAAAGTGGAAAGTTTGAGATCATTTCCTTTTTTATTTTTTTTAAAGATTTTTTTTAAAGATTTTATTTATTTATTTGACAGACAGATCACAAGTAGGCAGAGAGGCAGGCAGAGAGAGAGGAGGAAGCAGGCTCTCCGCGGAGCAGAGAGCCCAATGTGGGGCTCAATCCCAGGATCCTGGGATCATACCTGACCTGAAAGCAGAGGCTTTAACCCACTGAGCCAGGTGCCCCTGAGATCATGTCCTTTTAATCCATAAACTCTTTCCCTCAAAAAATTCTAATAATCATCCTAATAGCTGATGGTTATTGAACCCCTTGTACACATCAGGTACTATGTGTATGAGGTACATGTTATGTCCTCTAGTTGTTTTTAAACCAACAGTTCTATTAGGAATTTATCTTAATTTCCCCTTTGTCCAAATAAGGAAACTAATACTTCTGGTCTTTGTTTAAATGATTTACTCAGATATCTGACTCAAAGCCACTGCTAAGACACACTGCTAATTTTGTAACTTAATCATGATTTTCTTCTGAAACAAGAGACACCCCCCACCCAGCTTGCCCTGAGTCCTCTGTCCCTTACCCTACATGAGTAGCCTGTGACTTTAAACTGTGAGTTTAATAATCTTGATATTAAGAATGCTGTCTGTCTGCCTCGTGGGAAGAATTTTACCTGCAGCCGTCTGCAGCTCTTATCTTCTGTCCCTCAGGCTTCGTGTGTTTCTTGTGGATGGAGCCAAATGAAGACCTTGGCCATGGAGTTCCCACAGAGCAGCTGTTCAGGACAGGCTCACTTTTAACCTTTAATTCTGTACCTTCAGGTTTTGGCCTAAAATCTTAGATAGATAGCAGCTGGTCCCAGGAATTATTTGAATCGGTGTTGTCAATTGGATCTTAGGACATTTAGCTTGATCTAATGTTGGATCTAATGTTCTGGGACTGTCCGCTTTGGTTTTCATTCTCTAAAGTCAGCTGTTTTGATCTTCGTGACACTTTCAGCTTTTCTTTGTGTACTTGAAGTATTTTCCCTTTACCCCGCATTTCACTTTTTTGTCTGTTTTTCACAAGTAGTTGCTGATCCCTTTTTCTTTCCACTGCTAGAATATTCTCTCCACCTCATTCTCTAAATTTTCCGTTCCCAGTCGGCCTCCAGAACATAAATTATTGTGTACATAACTTGCTCACTGGTTGCTGAAACTTACTCCGCACTTGGACTAAACAAATGGCATTGATAGTGTATTTGCACATCTTAGTAAAATCTCACCTTATGAGATAATTGTGTCTAGCCCTACTTCATTAAGGGTATGTATACAGAGATTTCTACAGAATTCCATCAGGTATATGGAACGCAAAGATCGCCCCCCCTTTCAAAATAAGTAAAACTGTATGGTCTGTGAGGCTTCCTTTTTCAAAAGCTTTTCTTTCCATCTTAAAATATTGGACAGCATTTTATAAAGAGCAAGGTAAAACACAACCTGTATAAAATTTGTAATATTTGTCTATATTAAGTAGATTTAATTACAAACTACAAAATCAACAGTCTTTCATGCTTTTTTTCTGGGATAACATTTTTATGATAGTAATTTAGCATTTGTCACATGTCTTTCTAGCTAAAGAATTGTGATTGCCATGTACATAGATAGAATAAGAGTTTATTCTGATGTCTCAAAAAAGAGAATCTTATGAAGTACAAATGAACCTTTAAACTGCATCCCCAGGAATGGGTATAGTGTTTTGAAACAAGATTGATTGCTTTAACAAATTATAAGATTTACTTTATTAAGTGAATATAAAAATAAAAGATTGATAGTTCCTAAAGAGTATGTATCAGTATAATACATAGAATTTATTATGTTTTACAGGAAATGTTTTGAGTTGGGTAAAAAAATATTTGCAAAAGAGACCAAAAAAAAAAAAAACAACCCACCAAAACAAACAAACAAAACCCCCCCCCCACAAACACAGAAACAAAAACATAAAGCCATCCTAAAAATTCTTAAGCTGAAATCTTGAACTCTATACTAAACACACTTATATTCCAAAAGCCTCTCTATAGTACATATGAGTGCTATCTCTCAGCTCATGGACATTTAATACGTTTATTGGGAAAGATTTATGTTACATTCTAAGTGTAAAACAATAAAAAATACATTGTAAAGATAGAGATAATAAAGTTTTAATGATTAAACAAGATTTTCATCTTTGTTTTTAAAAGTCTTTAAAACAATACCATAACCCTAGAATGTTAATGCTCTGTGTTTAGTGTTTCTCAAATACCTACGAATGCACTATAAATCTATTATTATGTCAGAATTATTGCTTTGTGGTCCATTAAGAGCTATGCAACTTTCTCTGCCCATCAGACAGTTTATATTTAGGATGGATAGTACATACCTATATATAGTATTTCATATATATATATATATATATATATATATATTTATATTTATATATATTCATATAATATCTGTATTCTCACACAGAAAGTATCAAGAAGAATCTATTTTATCCCATGATATTATCATTCTAAGATTTGTTTTATTTCTAACTTTTACCCCAGGCCTTTGATATAACCTGCTTGACTGAACAAGTTTTAAAAATATCAGCAATATCTGAGCAAAACTCATTTGAAATTTATTATCAGATTTGAAATTCTATCATACTCCACAAATGTTAGAAACTGACATGCTCTTTTTTTATAGTTCTTAATAAGTTTGCAATGAAAACACATTAAAAATAAACCTAGTCCACTGATGGGAATATATTTAATGTATTTATTTTAGATGTCTGATAATTCAGGGAGTGCTACATGCAGAGTGAATTTATCAGGCATTTTGCTTTCTTATGCTGTTCTCAACTTTCTCGCAAGGAGCCAAAATTTCACCGTTTTCAATTTGGAACAGAAAAGCGTTTGTAGCAGCTGTAGCTCTTAATTTGACATCTAGTTTCAGGTCGTTTTCATGTAAATAGGAAACAATAGAGACCTGCTTACAATTTCCATAACAGGGATGCTTGCTTCAACTTTATCATTTTTCCTCTGGCAATTTTATTTTCTCTCTGTGGGATTAAAGGAGCCAATAATTGTTCACGGTTATTATTTTTCATCTTTATAAAAACTTGTTAGTTCCACTCTTTATTACTCAAAGTTTCCCAATATCTTGTATATTTCAGTCATACACACTATCCATTAATGTTTCTAGCTCATCCTTTCCTTAATCTGGAGTAGGTTAGGCAGGTCAGGCTTTCTATTTCTTTCTGTAATACATTTTCTCCAGGCTTTACAACTTCCTTTTCTACCTCTAAAAAAAATGGGAGGTGAAAATTTAGAATTGTTCCATTGACTACAACTGATGCCTTATTGAAAGGCAAGTCTGAGTTCTGATTTATAACGCTCCGAACATGCCCATATGTTTTACTAACTGGGGCTTCACTGTTGTAAAATGTAATTCTGTGCTCTTTCTAATAAATATATTTTTTATTTCAATTTTCTTGTTCTGGGAGGGAAGCCTACTTTATGCTCAAGCATAGATAAGCTTTAGTTCCATGTATTTTATCATCTGCACAGTAATTGTTAAGTGTGTCTCAATGGGGAGAAATTTCATTTTTGTGTATATCCTTTTAAATATGTTGATTTATGCAGGTTAAGTTAAGTAGAAAGTTATTTTTGTGGGTCATTATTTCCATTTGTTTCCCTTCTACAGAAAAAAAAAATCAGTCTTTTAAACATTTTATTTCCTGGATCTTGTGAACATACCAGCAAATCATGTACTCAATTGACTTCATCTCTGCCATTGAATTTACAGGAGTTGATATAATCTTAGGGCTTTTTTTTCTTTCTTTTTTAAATGTGCTGCTTTCTTTCTTTCTTTTTTTTTTTTTTTAAGTAGAGACTTACCTGTGCTCTTACTTGTTTCTGCCCCAGCGATATGACAAGAACAGTGGAGATTTCTGGGGAAGGAGGCCCATTGGGAATACACGTGGTGCCCTTCTTTTCATCTCTGAGTGGAAGGTAAGAGGTTTTCTTTACATCAGAAGCTCGTGCTAATGAAAACCTTGACTTCAGCTCATTTTCCCAAACATGATTCGGAAGAGGATTAAATGTGTATCTGTTATACAGACAGACACCTCAATATATACTTCTGTTGGCCACTTAAGTGTTAGAAACAAAGTCATTTACTTCTAAGATACAGTGGAAAAGCAACAGTATCAATTACCATTTCCACATTTGCAATTAATTATGCAGTATTTTCTTTTTTTAAACAAATATTAATTTATTCAGTTATTGGAAAGAGAGAGAGAACAGGCATGAGGAGGGCAAGTAGGAGAAGGAGAAGAAAGAAATAGACTCCCCATTGAGTGTAGAGCCAGACATAGGCCTCGATCTCACAACCCTGAGATCATGAGCTGAGCCAAAATCAAGAGCTGGATGCTTAACTGACTGAGCCACCCAGGCGCCCCTGAAGTATTTTCTTAAAGTGTTCTTGTCAGTGTAAGCACAATCCTTAAGAAGGTTTTAACATACTGTTAGACAAATATTACAACTGAATTTTTTAATGTTCCAAAATACACTTCAAAAAGTGAAGGTGGTCATTCAAATTGATATTTCCTGATTCTGTTCAGGTATATGGAACTTAGGATAATAAATATTCTAGCACTGTAAGTAGCTATATGAGGAGCTATATATTTTCATGATTTTAACTATAATGGTAGGATAAATTGTGCTTTTTTTGTCTAAAATAAAAAGTAATTAAAAATAATATACCACCTCCTTTTGAAATTTTAAAAACATGTAATTCCTGAATCCACAGTGGCAAATTGTAATTTAGATGTCAGCATTTCTTGAAATTCATGTCCACCTAACTGTATATAAAACCTGTTTTACTGTTGGAAATTGAAGTGTGTGCCTGGGAGTTAATATTAGTACTATTACAACAACTTTACAAAACTAGTATTAGATATTGTGTCACTGTTCAATAAGATGAGCGCCTTTAGCACTAGATTGGTACTGACAGAGCTATCTTAAAAGAAAGGACTTTCCTTACTGAGTTCCTTCAAGTAAAAAGCAATGATATGATTTTAATTAATATGCAAAATTTATTTTTCTTATATTAAATGCATCACTGAAAATTTCAGGCAGAATGCCTTATTTTAGCTTAAGAAAGAAAAGTCCAGGAAAAGACCATTAATTTTTTTTTCAAGGTCATAAGAAATCCAGATCCAATCCCCCTTACTCCATTGCTCTTTCTAGAGCAAAAATTTCCCAAAGGTTATATAGTTATTCAATTCAGTCTGCCACATAGCAGGAAGAGCAGATTTAGTCATGATATTTTGGTTGGCATCATTTTCAGCAGGTAGCCATCTGCTACCTGTAATTGCAAAGTCATCACCTTTTTTTTGCAAATAACATCTGATGCCAACCAAGCTCTTGCTGGAATGAATGTTCTCTAAAAAGAAATGAACTGAAAAGCCAGCGGCTCTTATTGTTTCATTTCCTGTATGTGTTAATAAGCGTGTTTATAAATGTTACGGGTTATGGCACAGGACAAGCTGAGGTGGTTTTTGATAGACAGGAAGAGTATTTACCCAGTTGTCATGAGAAATTCTAATGGCTTTTGGCAGAAGTGTGCTGATAGAGCTTTGTGAAATACCAGAGCGGTTAAATTACCAGGCCCTTTAGTTTAATGAAGCCGGAATAGAACACAAGATCATCCCAATTTCCAAAACATGAAGAAATGTACAATGTGACAGTCACCATACTTCATTTTCAATAGTTCGGAAAACAAGTTGACCCTGTAGACCAGAAATCACCTTCTCTTACATCAGATGTGGGAAATACACTAAAATGTATTGATTTCTTCCCTTCTCCTTCCTGGTTCTGACTTCTAGCATAAGCCTTGAAGAATAGAAAAAATGTTACACTTGGATTCAGAACAATTAGATTTGAATCTCAGTGTTCTCTTTTATAACTTTGACCAAGTCCCCTAAACTTGCCTCTTGTGAATACCTATTTCACATCAAGGTTGTAGGGATTAAATGAGATTAAAAATGTGAAAACTCCTTGTAAAGCACACAACACGTGAATGTGTAAATTATCAGTATTATTAATATTTTGGCTAAAACAAAAAAGCCTAGTTCAGAAGTGAACTTTTATAAGTTCATGGTTAACTGTTCAGTAACTTGATGAAATAGTTGTATAATTTTTTTTTTGCTCTCCATTAGTATTATCGAAAGGAAATTTAATTAAAAAACATAAAAATAATATGGAAGTGGAGACATGAGCCAATAAAAGTTAAGAAGTAATGAGTTCAGGCTGAAACAGCACACTTAACTCAGCCCATGTGTTTTGATGCAACTGAGTATAGAGCATGTGAGACAAGTGTCTGACTTCATAACACCATATGGTTTCAGTGTGTGAGCTCGAGGGCTGGGGGTTGCTGAGTTAAGGTCATAGTGGTAGACTTAGTTCTTAATTTCCTTCCATTTATTGGTTTGTGTCATTATTTTAAATTAGAATTTACATTTAATTTTTTACTAAGACTACTGTAATTGGCTTTGCCTCCAATTTCTATATATATATGTGTATGTGTGTGTGTGTGTGTGCATATATATATATATATATATATATATATATATTTCAGAAAAATACTGCCACACCTGTTGTTGAATAGGAACTGTAATCTCAGTTAGAACACCCTGAGTACAATATTGTGGCTGCTGTACCAGATAAGGCTTCAGTGGATTCATTAGGCACGACAGCATCGGGTGTTAAATGCCATCTGTATGGAGGCCCCTTGGCGTGTACAGTCAGAATCAAAACAAATATACAAAAGACTGAGTTCCTACAAGTAAAATGCAATTTTATTTCATTGACTTAAAAAAAAAATAAGGTACTTTTGTTTTAGAATGAAATCTAATTGTTTTTCCAATAAAGATAGCATAATATACCTTAGTTTCCTAGTAAAGACAGCTAAATATGACAGAGAAGAAGGGAGGGATGGGTGAGGAATGACGTGTAATGTAAGGAGAGGCGATGTTTAGATAAAAATGTGAAGCTGGTAGGTAGAGTGGCCAAGGCCTGTGATACAGTGGGAAGAGCAAAAGGGGCAAGGAGTGGTTAGGTTAGTGTCTACATGATTATTAGAAGAAAAAGAAGTAATTACCACCCTTCTTATTCTGTAGGGCAGTGGGTTTCAGCCTCCTCTATCACTGCTCATTAATGCAAATTAACTTGTTCCTCTGAGCCTATAATTCCTCAGCAGCATTAATCTTTAACTCCTGAGAGCCTTGGTCCCAGATGAGACCACGACCACAGCCCACCAGTTTGGGGCGGAGAAGAAAATGAGAGATTCTTTCCTGAGCCCTCTCATAGTGGTCTGGATGAAATCAAACTGGAGGGAATCCATCCCTTCTATGGAATAGAGAAGGCAGGCGTGGTTTGTTGCCAGGGACCAAACTAATAAAATCAGTCACTTTTACATTTTACCAAAATTACCTCTGACACATGGGTTTTACAGTTGAGCTTATTCTGTCAATAAATTTTTCATGGAAAGTTAGGTTATTTAGATCAGTGAGGTTCACATAGCATACTCCAGCTGTAATATGCCAGCGAAATTGCAACCCAGTGGCCTGAAAGAATTAATTCATCTCCCAAAATGTGAAATTAAATCCTAGGGAGTAACATTACATGACTGATGATGTACTGAATTAAATTAAAGGAAGACTTGAATGCTTGTTAAAAAAATATCGCTTACATAAACTAGTTTATAACCACATGTGAGCCTCCTAATGGATCATGTTATTGTGAATCCACTATAACAAAAAAATCCAAAATGTGAACTATTCGAGAGTTGTTTAATTTAAGAAAGAAACACTGTTTCATTCTATTTCTTCTTCTTTTTCCTCCCCTTCTTTTGCATGTCAAATAGCTCAATTTTTAATATTATATTATGAGATTAAGGTAGGATTAGGATCTCAAAAATATTAATTTGAATCTCAGATCCTTTATCAAATAGTAGCTTTGGCCCCTTTTCTCTTCCACACAGAGTATGTTCAATTTACTAATCTCTTACAGGAAAGACAGCAGAACAGCACCCCTCATGCCTCTGACCCTGAGCCACCCTTACCACAGGGGGCGTGACTCACTCTCCCCTGCAGCAGTGCAGTGTACCCGTGGGGGCAGATCTGAGGACCACGGCAGTGCCCCTCTTCTTGCCATCTTCAGATGGTAGCAGCTCATTAAATGAATGGGGGGCCCTTTTGGCAGAGCCCCTACTGGGTGGCTGCTCCAAACAGGAAGACAGTTTTCTTCTCTACTCTCCTTAGAGACTGTCCTCTCTCCATGGCTGATCCTGCTATTCCCCCATAAGATGTTCTCATATTGGATGGGAGATTTAATGCAAATGGGCTGCGTGATCACACAGGAGGCCCGTATGCAAAGAAGAAAGACAAAGCAGAAAAATAGGAGAATGAGGGACAAGGAGGTGGCTGTTTCTCCCACACCCACCAAGTCCTCTTGGAGGACTCATCTGTCTTATTCTGGGGACACAGCGAGAGCCCTGACATGCCACAAGAGGAAGGGAAATCTCTCATCTGAGAACTAGCTAAAACACATACAAGTTTGATTTCTTACAGTTTTTGGTGTGGATACTACTGAAATGCCACAGAATCACATGCACACACCAGGCATTTCATTATTGCTGTAGTCTTTCTCCTTCCTTTTTTCTCAACTCCTCCCCTCCTGACTCTCAGCGGCAGCCGGCAGCTGCCCTCTCTGAATTCTGAGTCTTACTGGTTGAAACTGCAGACAAGTCTTCCCAGCGTCCCCCCACCCCCCGCCGTCACGCTCTGTCTCCCTCAGAAGCCATGAGTGTTGGATGAGCTGCTCCTGTCCAGATGAAGTCCAGCAACTGGTGTTCAAGGCCCCTCTGTGCGGCTCTGGCCTCCCCAGCCAGTATGAGCTCCGCATACAAACATGCAGGGTTCAGCCTGCCCCCCACTCCGTGTCTATTCTCTCTCTCCTCCGATCCAAATCCTACTCACTCTTCAGATCCAGTTTACATCCCACACTCTCCCCCCGATCTCCCATTTCTCCATCCTGAGCGCTGGAAGTGCCCCGCATGTACTTGATTCAGGGGCACCCACGGAATGGGACCAAACTGCCTTTTAACCTGAGCAATATGATCGGTGCGTAAATATTTGCTTCTTAAAAATGCAGATTGCTAGAGCAGGTAGTATGACTGCAAAAAACTCTGGTGACTGTCTCGTCCTCTTCCATCACTAAGCTTCAGGTTGTCTCGGCACCACTCACACCTGTTACAGTCAGCCTGACGCCCTTCTCCGAACCGGACGCCTCTGTGTCCCCAGCTCCACTGAGCTGCGGTGGCTTTTTCTAAAAATACCGCAGGCATGGGCGTGAAGGCCTGGCTCCATGTGCTCTGGGTCGGTGTTTATGTCTTTCTGTCTCGAAGGCCTTTTTTTCTTTCAGTGGATTTTTTTTTATTCACAAAGGATTTAAACAACGAACAGTTGCCTGACTCTAAAGCATAACTTCTTTCATAAATAGAAACCAATACTCAGTTCTGAATAGTTGTGAGTGGAGAAAAAAATTAGCATATTATTATCCAGTAATTCTATTTCAACCTCAATTTTGCATTTAGGATTCTAGGACTCTTCATCCGCGGCATTGAAGAAAATAGCAGGTCCAAACGGGAGGGACTATTTCATGAAAATGAATGTATTGTAAAAATCAACAGTGTGGACCTCGTAGACAAAACCTTTGCTCAGTAAGCATTTTTTTCCATTGTTTTATTTACTGTATTGATTGCTGGCATACGTACAGTCATTATTGCACTCTTGATAATCAAAATTGTTGGTAGACTTTTCTGGTCAGTCCCCTCTGAATGACTCCGGGACATCCATTCCCAAAGGCATCCTACGTGTTGTGGAAGGTGGCCCGCACTTGTCCCCGGCGGCCCCAAGAACAGGAGGTTGCAGAACACAACAAGCCTCCCTGCCTGGTTGTCTGTTTGGATCATCCTTGGATGAGTTTGTTTTGCTCCAGATATGGGTCAGTTAGGCTGGTCTTTAACGGCTCTTTTCACAGACTGTTAGTTCAGCTTATTAGTTAACTAGCTCTGTGTCAGCAGTCTTCCTTAAACTAAATGGCCGTGAGAGATGTCTGTGAAAACTCACTGAGAAATAGTAACAAATGAAAAAAAAGTAAAATATTCTCCCTCAAGTAATCATTTTTCTGCATGTGCGAATGTTATGGGACGAGGTTCTTAGAGCTAAGAATAGCGTGTGCAGCAGTCACATATTTTTTAAAACATATGTTGGCATTGCAGTGGGGCTCTGGAACAAGGGAATAAATACTAATGACTACTCCTTAGTAATGACCACACATAATTCCTATTTATTAGGAATAAATACTAATTACTACTCCTTAGTAATGACCGCCAGCTTCTCTTGTTTCTGACCAAAACAATGCATCCTATATATTCTTTGTAACCATTCCCTGTCAATATTTGTGTGTTTGGTTGTGGGAGGGGATTGAGGGGGAGGGTAAATGGTTATGGGTGAGAAGGCCTGTGGGCACTTGCTTAAGTGTGGAAAGAAATGAAAATGGAAAAATCTATTTCTTCAAATCATAATACCACAGTACTTTGTACAAGGACTTGATAGGTTTGTGAGGTGAAAACTGAGGCTCATAAAAATTCAGTATGAAGGTAATGTGGAGTAGAAGCTGACTTCCCGTCAGGGAACTGACCAGAGGAGTTGGGCTACCTCTGTGGGATCTTCTTCCCTTCCCCTACCAGCATGGAAAGTAAGTACTTTATTCAGTAAGGTTAGGGGTTGGGGGGAGGGATGTATCAGAAAACAGTTGGAATTATGATTTGTTATTATTTGATTGGCTGCTACTGACAGAGACCTGAAATAAAGGCAAACAAGATTAATATTTCCCCCACCAGGGACAAGGAAGTGTGGAGGTGGCAGTCCCAAGTTGGTGTGGCAGTTCCGCAAGCATCAGCAAATGGGGCCCGTCCCTTCTTTCTGCTGCGCCATCCTTACTAAGTTGTGTCACAGTCACCAGATAGCTGCTGGGGTTCTGAGTTTGGAGAAGTGGGAGAAGTAAGCACTTTCTGGCCCCCAGCTTTCCTGTAACCCTTCTGTGTAAATCTCATCGGCAAGAAAGGCTGGGGAAAGTAGTTGTTTTACGTAGTTATGAGGCATAAGGATGGAGGGGAGAAACGGTAGTAGGGAATCTGAGGAAAAACACCAAGTACTGAGACAAAAAAAGGAAAAAATACAGGTACTCCTGTAATAGACTAACAGGGAGGGTACATACTGGATTGATAATTGACTATGACACTGGGCACAGCCAATGCATCAAATATCTTCACAAGAAAATGTTTGTGTCAGAATTGAAATTCTGGAACACAACCCATTTTAGAGAGGACCTATACTTTAGAACAGAGCCCTAAAAGGAACTGGTATTATGATCGATACAAGAGGATTTTTTCCATTTAAAAATAAAGTTTGCTTTTATACTTACTTAGGAATGCCTTCTGGATGGATTTTCAGATTTAGAAATACTTAAAAACCGTGGGTCATTGGAAAAATTATCTAATCACCCTGAGTCTCTGTCTCCTTGTTTTGCAAAACAAGAGTAAATTGTACATACTTAAGACGAAATGAGAAGATTGAGGAAGTTGTTAAAAAGATTCAAGGGGAGAATTGTGCTACTAATGCACGTGTAGCCCAGTGTCAGGGCGCCTGGTGGGCAAGTCATAAGTGGTAATCCGTATTTCCTGTGCAGTCATCCTGGTGCTAACAGTAATGGTTGCTCCGATGCCGCTCCCGTTGCCATGATAAGGGGTGCTGTCGGCGCACGCTAAAACGTAGAATTGTTATATATTTACTTACTCTCTTTGAAGGGCTCAAGATCTCTTCCGTCAGGCGATGAAATCACCCAGTGTGCTTCTCCACGTGCTTCCACCTCAAAACCGTGAACAGTATGAAAAATCAGTCATTGGACCGCTTAACATTTTTGGTAACAATGATGGTGTTTTGAGAACCAAGCCACCGCCTCCTGGCCATGGAATAACAGGAATAAAAACCGTAACTCTCACAGGAACAGGGAGTCCTGAAGAGGATGCTTTGGCCTCTCTGCAACAAAGCAAGAGCCCCCGGGTACCAAGACTGGGTAGAAAGCCATCCTCTCCCTCACTCTCCCCTCTCATGGGGTTTGGCAGCAAGAAGAATGCAAAGAAAATTAAGATTGACCTAAAGAAAGGTAATTATTAAATTATGCTTAATAGCATTCTATTATTGTAACACGTAAAATTGGTTAAGAGAAATGCATTAAGGCTAATTTCATGAATTCTCTCTTCATTTAATTGTATCAAAGAATAGATTTAAGTAGGTAACTTAAATCTCTTGAAATTGTACCGCTTTCTTATTCTTCTGGAGAGTATAGATTATTTGAAACAAAAAAAAATGATAAAGATGTGTTAGAAAATGGAAAGAACCATTGCAACCTAGAGAGAAACACAGTACTAAAGAAGCACTGAAATTCTTTTCGACCCTATTTTGAGTAAGATTAGTGAGTTTTGTAGCACCCTTTAGGTCAAGTCTAAAAAGTGCCTATATGTTTCTGGTTCTCTAAGTCACTTTTATGCCAGCAAAACATTTAGTCCTCAAAAAGTAAACATGCGATAATTATAATTGATAATTATTATATATAATTATATAATTGAAATTTCGCTAATTCAACATTGCAAACAGTTTTTCAAAACATACTTAATTTCGAAAGCATATATAACCTTGTCTTCATCTTTTCCAATTTTCTATGCATTTCAGACCCAGATCAATGAGACTAGGACATGTGTATACATGCATGTTTCTCCAATATTATACATACATAAGCCTTCCTGTACTTCTGTGCTTTTGTTTGTTTTTAACCTCCTCGTAATCCCTACCCCCACTGCAAACCTTCTGCAATCCAATGTGATTTTCAAGACTTGATTCAAAAGAAACCAAAACCTCAAATTTTTGTCTGAATTACTACAGAATTTAATGATTACAAGGTAGTTTTAAAATACTTATATATAAAAAACAAATAACATGCACCTTTAATTAGAGTATAGTGGTTATTCTGAAAGATCCTCTGGTCAGAGTTTTGTCCCCCTTAAGAATTCTGTACTGAGAAGAAACTGTATTGATTAGGAGGCACAAATTCATCTGTGTGCTTAGCAATTAGGCTTTAAAAAAAAAGAAGTTATTTATTTATTTACTTATTTATTTGAGAGAGTGAGTGAGCATGTGCGTGTTCATGCATGAGTGGGGGAGGGGTAGAGGGAGGGAGAGAAGAGAATTTATATGCAGACTCCTCACTTAGCAAAGACCCTGATGCAGGGCTTGATCCCAGGACTCTGAGATCATGCCCTGAGCTCACTTAACCAACTGAGCCATGCAGGCACCCCTAGGTTTTTTATATAACTGTATCAACTATGTTTTTTGTACAAATTATCCAGCTACAAAGACATGGGGTTGGGTGCTTTGAGGATAGATAAATCAGACACAAAAGGTAACCTTAAGAATCCATCAGAGGGGCACCTGGGTGGCTCAATGGGTTAAAGCCTCTGCCTTCGGCTCATGTCATGATCCCAGGGTCCTGGGATTGAGCCCCACATCGGGCTCTGCTCCGCGGGGAGCCTGCTTCCTCCTCTATCTCGGCCTGTGTCTTTGCCTACTTGTGATCTCTGTCTGTCAAATAAATAAATAAAATCTTAAAAAAAAATAATCCATCAGAAAAATCTTGCCATTTGCAATGACATGAGTGAAACTGGAGAGTATTATGCTGAGTGAAATAAGTCAATCAGAGAAAGACAATTATCATATGATCTCTTCTGATATGAGAAATTTGAGAGGCAAGTGGGGGATTGTGGTGGGTAGGAAAGAAAAAATAAAACAAGATGGGATCAGGAGGGATCCAAACCATAAGAGACTCTTAATCTCATGAAACAAACTGAGGGTTACTAGGGGGTGGGGTGTGAGGGTAGGGAGAGGGTGGTTGGGTTATGGACATTGGAGAGGGTATGTGGTGTGGTGAGCACTGTGAAATGTATAAGCCTTTTGATTCACAGACCTGTACCCCTGGGGCAAATAATACATTATATGTTAATAAAAATAATTTTTAAAAAAGAATCCATCAGAAAGCCTTGAATGCAAAAAAAAAAAAAGAATATGCGATCACAGTTGTACTTTGGGAAGATTAATCTGACAGGAGAGATCTGAAGGAGAGATCAAAAAACAAAGGATCATTGCATCTGCCTAAGGGTAATATGTATGCCTTGCCTGCTGACTGGATAGAGGAGAGGCGAGAGAGAGGAATTGCAAGTGGCTTGTTCAATGGAGATACCATACTAAAAATTAGAATTTTTAGTAGATAAATATATGCAAAAAGACCAGGATCTGAATTGGAGCAGGAGATTCATAGTAAAGTTTAAAATGCTGGTGAAAGTATGTGCATGGTCCTATCAAGCATACTAACACCAGAGAGATTAGGGTCAACAAGATTTAGGTGTCATCCATGGGGAGATGACAGTTGGAGCTGGGAGCTGGCCGAGGCAGAGTATCTGGAGAACAAACTGTTTTAGGGCAGATCCTTGAATATCTTTGTTCATGTGGGAGACTAGTGGGTAGGAGACAGTGGTAGACATGATGTGATCAGAGAGTTAGGAAAATAATCAGAAAATACAGACATGAAAACTAAAGAGGGGGCCATTAATTTCAAGAGAACAATTGGTGAGAAGTGTCAAAGCTAGAGAAAGGGACAGATCAGAAGAGGAAAAATTAGTGCATGTGGTCATGAGTAGGTCATTGGTGGTGGAAGCCTGAAGAAGTAAGATTGCAATAAGGATTCTTTAGGGCAGAGATGTTCAGATAAAGTGAAAACCACCTACTGGGAGAGAGAGAGATTGAGATGCAAGAGAATGGGACAGCAAGAGTGAGGGAGGGAGCAAGGGGATGCAGCCTAGAAGGAATCGAGGAATCAAGGCCCAGGTGTGAGTAAACGCCTGACAAAACTTATGTCAGATGGCCTTTGGCTGCTCATGGTTTACCGAGAAATCGATCTCCTGAGTTTATGGATAACATGTGCCATTTCTTCTGGGGCCTCCATAAACGAAAGTGTTACACATCTGCATTGGACCCTAAAATTCACTTTGAAACCATCATAGCCTGTCAGGAACGATAATCTGTATTTGCAACCAGAACAACTGAAGTGAATTTAAAATACTTGCTGGAATGTAAATATTTTACTTATTCTACATTAGTCTAAATTAGGTAGATTTTTCTGTAGGTTTCTACTTAAGGTGACCATGCGTTTTCCTGGTCTTACACACTAGGCCCTGAAGGACTGGGTTTCACTGTGGTTACCAGAGACTCTTCCATACACGGGCCTGGTCCCATTTTTGTAAAAAACATTTTACCAAAGGGAGCAGCAATAAAAGATGGCCGCCTGCAATCAGGGGACAGAATTTTGGAGGTAAGAATTGGAATTAATATCTTCAACAAAATATGTTTAAATAAATATGTTACTATTTATGTTTTGACATATTATATTGAAAACTATCACTTGTAGAAAAGATAAGGACTTTAATTATTTTAAAAAAATTAGTTAATGGGAAGTCTGACTTCTAAGTTCTCCATAAGGTCAGTGATACAAGCACAAGAAACATCGCAAACTTTTCCCTGTCTTCTCTGTCTTACTTCCACCTCTTAGGATCCCTGGGGAATTTGAATCAAATCCACAAATTTGTCGTAAATGCAGTTAGGGCTGAGAATTTCCGAGTCATAGCCAAACTCTGGTAACAATTTCTTTAAACTTCTCCTAGGGATGGGCTGCCTGTCTCAGGTTGATCTATACCTAAAAAGAAGTATCTGGAACTACCCAAAGCAAGAGGTTTTCTTCCATGTATTTTTGTTTGGTAGCATTGTCTTCTTGGCTAAATACATATTGTCAAGTTACCTTTCAAAAAAATCTTCCTCATTGAAACTGGCTAGTTCTATTTAACTTTCTCATGGCATGGAAGCAAAACTATAGATTTTTATATAATTCTAGATTATGAAAGAATATATATCAAATGACTAATATAGCTCCAAATTCTAATTTCTAATAATCTATGATATCTGGGAGACTATACTTTTCTAGACATGGAGAACACTGTTTAATTATAACAAAAGACTTCACTGCCAAAGGAATTTGCCATGTGATCATGATCCATTCTTTTTTGCCTTTTTTTTTTTTTTTTGGCAGAAAATGGTGCCAGTTCATCTGAAATCCACTTCTTTCCTATTTAAGGAATTATTTTCTGCTGTCAGTTTGATGTCCCCCTCATAAGAATATGATATCTTAGGAGAAACTGCTTATAGTAACTACTGTCTATCTGAAGTGATCTAGCACCATAATAATGATGGTCAGTGTAGTACTGGTACTTTGAACATAGTTGATTTGGGTCCCTGTGTTCAGTTTTCATCTTTTCAGAGCTTTATTGATTGTAGGAGCCCATTTGCTATTTACTTTCAGAAACCATCTAGCATAGAAGGAGATGGAGAGTGTTGTAATCTGTTCATATGACGACATCCATTAGGTAAATGGCAGAGATGTCACTGGGCGAACACAGGAAGAGCTTGTGGCCATGCTGAGGAGCACCAAACAAGGAGAGACAGCATCGCTGGTCATCGCCCGTCAAGAAGGGGCTTTTCTTCCCCGAGAGCTGGTAATGTTCAGGTCACAGTCTCACTGAATCTTCAATGCAGAGTTTAATATACCCAGTGAATTCATAGGAGCTGAGAGATGAACTCTAAGTCACAGGTTTCATTTGTAACAAGAATTGAATCACACTAAGAGTTTTTTTTTGGGGGGGGGGTGTTCCCATTTGGGGGTGTCATGACTTTACAATATTAATGCAGTGAGTTGGACATACACCAACAGTGCTTCTGGGATACAAATTCAAAACCCTTTTAAGGAAGCAATTTAACAGTATTCAACTAAATAAAATATACTTTGCATGTTGGACTATATGTTAGCTTTATGCAAAACATAGCAAAGATGGTCATGTACCGCCTTAATGCAGTTTGCAGTCTAAAAGGAAATAAAATACACCCAGGTCTTCAAAATGGTGATGAGGTGATGAATAGGAACGGCAGGACTAGGAATATGTCACAAGGGAATTTAACCTAGTCCTGAGGGCCAGGAAGGGTACCCTGAGGAAGAGAGTTTCAAAAGTCTTGTGAAAATGTATGTTCTTTGACCTACTAACTATACTTCTAGTAATCTGTCCTAAATTGATCATCAAAGATGTAGAAAAAATTCATGTACACTGATTTTTTTTTCCTCAAGTCCCATTTATTGTAGTGATCTATCGGGTGCTGTACAACCATAAGGTATTGGTTAGATAACTAGATAGCTCTCCAGTGATATATAATAGGGATTTAAAATGGTCTTGGTGATGAACTGATAATAACATGAGAAAACCTGCATAGCACATGAAGGAAAAAAGTAGTATCTAAAATGATATATGCAGCATGATCAGATTACATTAAAATATCTTAAAAAAATAAAAACAAAGACCCAGCAGGAGATAGACCCAGAATGTTGGGATTATGAGACATTTTAATTTTTTCATTTTAAAAACAATGAACACCAATTATTTTATTACTGACGTGTATTTAAGAAGGCTATAGAAAAATTTGAAGGATTTTTATGGCTAATAACAAAAATGGAATAGATGGGATAAAAAAGATTTTTAATTATCCCTTTTTGAAAATTTTATTTCTTTTGAATCTATCTAAGAAATGACAAAGGTACATATGGGTAATAAGGTGGGTTCCCAGAGTTAGATCATCAGAACCAGTGAGAGTGGAGTGCCTGGGTGGGTTAAAGCCTCAGCCTTCAGCTCAGGTCATCATCCCAGGGTCCTGGGATCGAGCCTCGCATGAGACTCTCTGCTCAGCACGGAACCTGCTTCCACTGCTCTCTCTGCCTGCCTCTCTGCCTACTTGTGATCTTGTGATCTCTACCTGTCAAAAAAAAAAAAAAAAAAAAGAACCAGTGAGAATTAGTTGAGAAAACTGACTGTAGTTAACTTGGAAAAGAGAAAGTTTAGGACACATTTTTATTGCTATCAAATATGTAACGAGTTTTTGTATAGAATGAAAAAGTGGACTTAATGTATTTCTTCAGGTAGTTTATTAGCATACTTATGTAATAATCTGACTAATAGTTTACTATTAATTACTATTACTGACTAATAGTTTACTATTACATGATGTCCACTAAGTTGGAGGTTCTCGGGATGCAAAAATAATTATTTTTAATAACATATATTTTAATATATATTATATATTATATATACTATATATATAATATATTATTTTAATAATAATATAAATGATTTTAAAAATAATTAGGACTCATTTCCTGTCTTCCTTGAGCTGGTAAAAAGAAATATTTGGAAGTGATAATGTTACAAGTTACGATAGTTTCTAACTGTTGGAGCTGTCCAAGAAGAAAACAGGCAACTTAGAATATTGGAACAGAGCTGTCCTCACTGTCTGTCAGAGGTGCTCTAGAAAAAATTCTCCCATTGTTAAGGTGATAAGGCTAGATAAATTCTAAGGTATCCACTCTAAGCCTAATATTCTGTTATCTATGTTTATATTCATGTTTGAATATACAACCTTCCTGAAACACCTCTCTCATTTATTAATGCTCCTTAGTACTAACCAAAGGACCCTCTTCCCACACGTTTTCGTTCCTTTCTTCTCATTCCCATCATCTTGTCCATTTTTCCCCTTGCCCTATTGAAAGCTCTGGGAAGATCTGCAGCAAAACAGGGAAGGGAAGAAGACTAGGTGGTATGAGATATAAAGACTAGACGCCCCGCCTGCTTTCCTCTACTTGACTCCTCCATTTCCAGCCATTTTGAAAGGCAGAATCTTGAATTTCCATTTCATTTCCTCACTTAGCTTCTTAGTCTTCCTAAAAAGAAATGCTGCAGAAATTTAGAGTCCAGATTTTTTTGCCTAAAATGCAGATGGAATTTTCTTTCAATCCTTTATTTATCCCAAGACCTTGGTCTTTCTCTGCAAGGGTCACAGTGAGAAGAAACAATTAGAAAGAGGCAGCATGTGCCTGTAACAGGAAGCCCTTCACTTCTTGTCCAACTCTTTGGTTGCTGGTGATCAAAGTCTTCAAAAACTTTGGTGGGACAATTGTGTGTGTCAGGGATTGGAGAACAAGGAAAGAAATTTTGACTGTGTCCTCTGTTGAACTATGGTCCTGGAATGAGTGAAACCCTGCATAGAAAGAGAAACATTCCAGGGGCTCCTGGGTGGCTCAGTCAGTTAAGCATCTGCCTTCAGCTCAAGTCATGATCCCAGGGTCCTGGGATGGAGCTGCTGTGTGGGGCTCCCCGCTCAGCAGGAAGTCGGCTTCTCTCTCTGCCCCTCCCCCGACTTGCGCATTATCTCCTGTGCATCCTTTCTCTCTCTCAGATAAATAAATAAAAGCTTAAAAAAAATTGCAGCCAACAAAAGAACCTAATAACAGAGTTCCAGCAGAGAACTCATACCCTATGAGGCCTCAGTTTCCCGTCTTATAGTTCCTTTTACCCTTTTCCCTGTGTCTTCTAGAATTCTTAACTTCACAGCTAATCCTTCATTCTAGAAACACACCACCTCCCCTTCCCCAGGTAAGCGGAAGAGGGATGTGACCTTACCCGGGTTGAGACTCTGAATGCATTCTCCACCACAGACAACTACAGCTGGAAGCTAATGAATGTAAAAGTAGAATTTTCAGAGTAAAGGGGGCCGAAAGAATCAGCACGTCCAAATCTGATTTGGAGATGAGAAAACCAAGGTGCAGTGTGATGGAGTAACCTGTTGATGGTCCTGCATGGCTTGGGAACTGGAGGCGTAGGTTTCTTAATGCTTGGTGCATTATCTCTGGAGTTTTCTGGAAGCTCCACAGCACACAAGGTTTCTGTGTGATCTAGAGCAGCTCATAAAATCATTCGAAGGCTCTGTTGCCTCATCTTTATCAGAGGATTGTTGTGAAGCTCTTGGCATAGTTCCTGCAAAGCTCTTGGCACAGTTCCTGGCCGATGGTAAATTCTCAGTATATCAGCCAGAACTATTCTAGTACCTTCCCACACAACAAAAACACAATACTAAACTTTAGATACCTTATGGGGAAAATAGATCTATTCAGGCTTGCCTGGGACTAACCATTACTTTGAATATTGATTTTTTAATTATTTATTTTAAAATACATACTGGTATCCAAAATACTGAATTACAAAATAAGGAAAACATTTTTTGGTCTGAAACTAAATCCATAATTCAGGCAGCCTGTGTGTATTAGTTCACTCTCATTCAGTAGAATTTAGTGAAATTTGATTTCTATCCCAGAAAGTGACATCATAGGCCAAGCCCCCCCAGGGAGCATATTAAATTAATGGTGCAACTGTGAGATTATGAGTGCAAATAAATTATTTGTTCTCATTGTTTTAGTTTTATGCCAAATTTGGAAAGCATGTGGTTAGTATCCCTTCTCCTAGAATTCTCTGGCAGATAGTCTAGACTCTTTAAAAACATTTGACTTCTAATTATCCAAATCTGTGGACTGTTCTTTGTAACACAGCAAAGCAAAGCCTTTGAGGATTACAAGCTCTGAAGTAATGTGGACCCCGAATCCTTGTGTTGAAGAAATGTGGAATGGTCTTCTTTGTCCAGCCCAAATGCCTTCCTTGAGTGCTAAGTGGCAAGAACCATCCAGGAAGTTTAAAGAGAGGTCACGTTTGGCACGCACGGCACTATTTCACTGGGAATCACTTCATAGTGTGACACGCTGAGGACTATTTGAAAGAACAGAATGAAGAACAGTGTGCTATGTGACACATCTCTGTATTTTTCTTTCAAAAAAACGGAAGGTGTTACCGCTTTGGTCTCTCCTCCCTTATCATGACTGATGCACACACTTGACTCCCATTGAAAATCTGGCAGGATGAAGGAAGGACAGCACTTCCTGCTTTTGTCTTGTTCTATCTCCTTTGAAGAAAACAAACTCTGTTTATTGTTTTCCTGTTCTGAGAAACTGTCCTCTCCCTTCTCTGAAGCCTTGCTGTTTCAGGAGCTGGTCCCCTCTTAACGGCACTGCTCTGCCTAGTTTCTGACAGTTAAATCTTCCTTACTTCCTTGTTATCTTAGCTGCTTGTAAAGTCTTAGCACTTAGAGCCAAGGGAGCATGTGGTCAGCACTTATACAGGAAGTCCCAATATAGGATGGTCTCTCTCTGATGTGACCCTCTTTCTTTCCAAAGGCGTGAGCACCCATTTCCTGGTTATTTCTCCTGACCAGCCATGGCCACGGGAGGACTGTGCTGAATTCTTTCCAAGTCCTTCCTCCCGAGCAGTTGGCTTGTATCACAAACGTAGCAGCACATGTAGCCAACCTTCATTCCATCTGTGGCAGGCCGGGTTGAACATCAAGTGAGAGGAATTCATGTACCAGCATCACAACTATTTAAGCTCTTTCTAGTATCTTTAGTAAAGGGACTGTGTTTCAAAGGCAATCTTTCCAGAATCCCAAGCTGGATGACCCTTTGATGGCTTCACCCCCTGACTGGATGAGAGTTTATGAGAGAGGTGTTCCCATTAGGAACGTTTTTGCAAAAGGGACTTTGAGGCTAGTGTTGGTAATAGAACCCCAAGGTGGAAGTGCCGTGTCTGCGTCTGCACTTGAACACGGGGCTCGGTAATCAGCACTCCGTGCGCTGTGTTCTGTGAGAGACACGTTCTGTGCCTTCCCTCCCATCCCTGGCACCCCACATTCTTGTGTTCTTACGCACAGTGTCAGGAAAGATCATGAAAAACGAAGGGTTTTCTATTGACGTCATGCCTTTTTTTTTTCTGAGAGCTTCAGAGAGAGCGCGTGCGAGCAAGTGAGACTCGTCGTGTAGGGGCGTGTACATGCGCACATGGGTGTATGTCTTCTTTCATTTATTGGGGAGAAAAAAAAACATGGTGCCATTCCTTGGTTAACCTCTTTAATGTTTCATGTTCTGACCTGCTGCCTTATCTTTAAATTATCCTGAAAATCGCAGCAACCCCTGGTGGGTAAAGCAAGCTGAGAAAATTTCAAATGTATTTATAATTTCTACCTGCCACGTTTGCCTGCTATTAAGTGCCGGCCTCTGCAAGGAGCATTGACTATATTTCTAGCAAGCAAGTTGCTGCTGCCTGGTATGACTGAGATCCAAAAGGTAGCCAGCCATGTTTGTCATGCCGATGTGACCTTCACTTAGGAATATTATTTTTGCTTAGGAAAAAAAAATGCTCCACAAACACATGTGTGTGGGCACTCCCGGAAGAGCTGATGAACTTAGTGTCACCCAGCACCACCACATTTACCAATCCCCGTGACTGCTTTTGCAAATGCCATGTGGCTCCCATTCCTTTACTGTTTATCTTCTTAGGAAGTGAAAGATTCATACCTTTAGATGTCAAATTATTTAATATCATAAATCATGCAAGAATTTTCGTTTGAAATCTTAGATGAACCTCATTTAACTGATATATTATTTTATTCCCTTTGGCTATTAGATTCAAATGATTCCATGCTTAATTAACCAAGGTACTTAAGGAAGAATGAATATTATAGCAGCTATTTGTGGATAAGTAGCAGAAATTGAAGGATGATTTCAGAATGATTTGTCTACCTAAACCAAAGCACAGGAGTTATGTTTTGGAATTTAAATAATTATGCAGAAATCAAAATGCAGCTATATTTTATGGGTTCTCCAAATAATACAGTTCTTGTGACTTAAGATGGAATCCTTGCTAAAATATGGTCTTCATTTCTGCTTCTCCCTGCAATATTTTTCCCTCACTTAGTGCAATTCCATTCAAGCAGTATTCATCTAATCCTAGTCAGGGTTCTGCAACATGAACTCCAGAGATGAATAAGATGTGTTTGTGTCCTCAAGGAGCTTCTAGCCTATGAAGTAGAGTAGGAGCTGGTCAAATTATTCAATGAAGTGTTACGGGGATTCAAAGTTGAGGGACCAAGAAAACCTTTAAGATCATGACAGTGTTTGAGAAAGGTCTTGATTGAGTAGGATTTCAAAATGCAGAGCTGCAGGGTGGAAGGAAACAGCATCTTCAAGTACTCTGAGATTAGAAAAAATAAAATACATCAGGGAGATAGTAGGCACCCCAGCTCGACAGCTTACTGAGCAAGGGCTAACATGAGAAATAGTGTTGTCTGGAATAAATTGGAAGAGGTGAAAAGACATTCAGATACCTGCTAAGAGCTTATTGTATTTGGCTATAATGTAATCATTAAGAGCCTCGGATCTGGGATCAGTCAGACCCAGGTAGAATCCTGGCTCTACCACCTATTGGCTGAATTGTTTTGATCAAGTTATTTCTCTGAGCTCCACCACCCCCTCCCCACCCCACCCCCGCCCCACCCCGGCCCTGTTCCTTGCCTCTAACTCAGGGATCAGAGTATTGTCTGCCTAAGACACTGTCAGCATTAGAGATGTGTGTAAAGTACTTAGAATAGGGCACATAGAATGTGGATCCCTGCTTTGTAGTCTTTTTTTTTTTTTTTTTTCAAATTTTATTTATTTATCTGACAGACAGAGATCACAAGTAGGCAGAGAGGCAGGCAGAGAGAGAGAGGGAAGCAGGCTCCCTGCTGAGCAGAGAGCCCGATGCGGGACTCGATCCCAGGACCCCGAGATCATGACCCGAGCCAAAGGCAGTGGCCCAACCCACTGAGCCACCCAGGCACCCCCTGCTTTGTAGTCTTACTCAACCTCTCTGTTTCCTCATTTGCCAAATGAGGATAATAATAACACCTATCTTGTAGGGTTGTTGTGAGAATTAGCTAAGCATAGATGCTAATACTTGGTGAGTGTCAAACAATGTTATCTTCTGTTGTTATTTCCTGTGCCTGGTGCACACTATATGTTCAGCAAATATTTGTTGACTGAATAAATGAAGGTTACACATTATTAAAGCAGTTGATACAGAAGGCTGGAAAAGGCATTGCTAAAGGCGGTGTGGCTCTTATTCTATGTCTAATCTGTATCTAATGCATTATCCTTCCTGATACAATTATTTTAAACTAAATAAAAATAATATACATAGATTTCCTCACATTTCAGAGCATTAGCAATCTCTGGTTATCACTACACAAGACAGTGAGCATAGGCATAGTGCTGACAGAATGTCAATCAGGAGTGCCTGGGTGGCTCAGTGGGTTAAGCATGCAGCTCTTGATTTCCACTCAGGTTATGATCTCAGGGTTAGGAAATCGAGCCCCACAATGGGCTCATATGCTGGGTGTGGAGCCTGCTTAAGATTCTCGCCCTCTCCTTCTATCCCCAACCCCCTGCCCCACCAAAAAAGCCTAGAATATAAATGACAATTTAGGTAGTTTAAATTATCTGAATACATTTGCATAATCTAGTTGTACAGTTTACTTATAAAGACATAGACAAACAGTACGTATCATTCTCTAATATTTTAAAATATTCTTTTTTAATATTAAAAGTATTTTGAAGTATTTTTTAAGTGCTTCAATCTCAGTTGAAGTGGTTCTCAAACTGTAGTCTCAGATCAGCAGAATACCATTACCTCAGAACTTGTCACACATGCAAATTGTCAGGCTCCTTTCAGACCTGAGGAATCAGAAACTCTAGGGTTGGAGCTAAAGATGTATTTTTCTTTTAAGATATTATTTATTTATTTGACAGACAGACAGGCAGAGAGAGAGGAAGGGAAGCGGGCTCCCTGCTGAGCAGAGAGCCCGATGCAGAGCTCGATCCCAGGACCCTGGGATCATGACCTCAGCTGAAGGCAGAGGCTTTAACCCACTGAGCCATCCAGGCGCCCCTAAAGATGTATTTTAACAAGCCCTCCAGATAGTTCTGATGCTCACTTAAGTTTGAGAATCACTGGAACAGTGGTTTTAGTGTGAAGAGCATAAAGGCCTAAAGGATAACTTAGTGCCTATACCTGATGAACTACAGTGGCCAGATTTTCAACTTTATCTTTCTATTTTTGCAAACAATTTTTTGCTCTGGAAAAAATACCCCATGAAAATTTTAAGACCAGTTGAGTTGTGTCTCTTGGGTCACATGCCTCTCATTTTGGCGCAGGGCCAGGGCTAAGTACAATCCAGTCACTCAACTCTATTACACCTGATCCATTTAGGCAAACTCAATTGTGCTTGACTTTTTCAGGCCCGACTCGATCGTGCTTGTAAATTCCCACACTCAATTTGATTGTGCTAAAAATTTGTTGTGTGCCACCTTGTAACTTGTAGATTTAAGCATATACCAAAGAGAGGCGCTTCTAGGGCAGTTTTGAAGGTTGGGTGATCGGTATCTGTTTGCAGTTATGCCTCTGTGCCTTCTCCCTTCCTCTCTGTCTCCACGATGGGACGCTATAGGATGAGAGAGTTCCCACTGACCCCTTCCATGGACCATGTCCTACACTCCCCCATCCTGCCATGGTTGACCTCTTGGCAAAGATTTCCAAGCCCTAAGAAGATCCTCATTTTCTCCACCATGGTTAGCTCTTCCTATCTATCTTTAAGTTGGGGGAAACGAGTCACAGAGACATTGCCCCTTACCAAAATTTACATTGTCAAAACCACAATTTTTTAAAAAGATTTTATTTATTTATTTGACAGTCGGAGATCACAAGTAGGCAGAGAGGCAGGCAGAGAGAGGGGGAAGCAGGCTCCCTGCTGAGCAGAGAGCCCGATGCGGGGCTCGATCCCAGGACTCTGAGATCATGACCCAAGCCGAAGGCAGAGGCTTTAATCCACTGAGCCATCCAGGTGCCTCTTTTTGTGAGATTTCTACCTCACTGAGCTACTTATCCCACCCTCTGTCAGTTGTGCTGTGTATTAAGTGACTAGGTCCTTCTTCTTTGCCAGGTTTTTGAATGCCTTCAGTAACCCACCAGGCTGAGGGATTAGTAGTCACTTGCTACTCCCTGGGCAGTTCTATACCTGAAAGAATTTGACTAAACCCTTGTCAGCAAAATCTAGTCTTGATAAAATTGATGACGACAAATGCTCTGGTTCAGCATTATGAAAGCCAATGGAGGAAGGGCTGACCACTTTGCACAGTTGTATGGCTTCAGGTGTCAGAATGAAAATACTTCATGACTTTTATCACAAGACTGGTTTTGGTGGAGACCAAAAGGTAGTGGAAGAAGAAGAAGGGTTTTATGCTGAAAAGAAGGTCTCATGACATTTCAGAGTACTGGGGCTAGTTCCATTCTCCTGCAGTGTTAAGGACGAAGGGCCATGAGAGTGGGCTGTCCTCTCGTGGCACAAGACACATGTCTTATTAGTGGCCGCTGTGGCCATGATTAGGCCTCCAGAAGTTAGATTAAAGAGAAGAATTTTCTAAACATACGTGTTTAAACAGCTCAGAAAAAGCAATATTGTAACCAACCACAGATTATATCCTTTTTATTACCCAGTTAGCCAAATGTTTCCAATAATTCAAGCCAGCTGCTGATATGGAACAGCTGGATAAGAAAGTGGTTACAAAACTCGGGGGCTGACCTTGATTTGCTTAATTACCTCTCTGCCTATGATCAGTACATTTGCTAAGGTAGGTTTGGTGTAAGATAAGGGAAGGTGTTCATTTTGTAAAGGATACTTAACGATTAAGGGGGGAAAAGTACAGCCTTAATGGATTGTGGTTAACTTTTCCAGCTGTTATTAAAGTAAATAGTGTACTTGTGAAATGGCCACTACAGCCCATTTCATTTTGAAAGTGTGTTTAGAGGTCTGAACATGTTTCATCTGCCTGTTTTTCAGGAAAATGTGTGATCTTTATCATTAAAGAATATCAGTTTAAGCTTGCTACTTCTTTTTTTTTTTTTCCTTCCTCCTCAGGGCTGATAAAACAGAGATAGACACTTAAATCACAATCTGTTGCCACTTACCTCTTCCCATGTACCGTCCCCAAAGATTCTCTGGGCAATGACTTTTAAATGTGTTCTCATTATTTTTAATGAGTGTGCAGAACATATGACGCATAATGCACGAATAGATAGGTGCCCTTGGACTGAACTTGTCAGATGTAATAAAACGTTGAAGGAGTTAAGATGCGTTTTTCTTTAAGATATTATAATTATTTAAATTAAGATGCCCAAGTACAAATCACATGCTCTTCAGCTCCTGTTGCTGCCTAAATGAAGCCCCACCACTATCCCAGGTCTCTCCTTAAAAAGAATGTTTAATCACAAATGTTAAAAAGACAAAAGAACATTTAATATTGTTATGTCTCTTTAAGTTTACCTTTCTTTAAGGCTGCCCCAATGGCAGGGTATTCAATTATAAACGAGTTCAATTATGTTTCCTGGCCACTTATTGAGTTATGCGGAGGACTTTTATCACCTAGTCTTTCCGTAATTAATTCTTTGCATTTCTTAGAGGCTTAGGACCGAAGAAAGGATTGTTGAACAGCTTGAAATGTTGTTTCAGTTTTCCCACCTTGCCTCATTCTCTCCTTTTCCTTCCTCTCTTCTCTCTTCTGACCCATCATCCTGCCTTTCTGGAAGCAAATAGCACTCAGAGTGCTATCTCTCTATGCCAGAATATATTTCTGCATTCTGTTTCTACATTAAAATACCAGGTGGTGATGAAGAGGAAGAAAATGGTACCTGACATTAAATTACATTAAAATGCCAGGTGGTGATGAAAGTGGAGGTAGTGGTAGAAGGATGGAGAAAAATATCCCAAAGAACAACAAAGCCTCCCCTTGATGGTCATTATTTCATAAATATTGGAGTCTGTGGCTCCTGGTATATGGAACTATTGACTTCAGCACCCTGCAGGGAAGTTACAGACTTTCAGCTTAACTTGAAAGGGCTCACCTTCTCCCTCCTCTCCTTCCCAGAAGCTACATGTTTCATGGGTAGACCCTTGACTTCCCACTGGAGGGCAAAAACACACAGAAACAAACTAGCAACAAACAAACAAACAAACAAAAAACCAAAAACAAACCCCCAAATGGCAAAACACAAAAACACCCGACCAAAACATCTTACCTGTTACTTGCTTGCATTCCATTTCCCTGAGATCAAATGTTTCTCTTCTGTGATATTCAGGAGAATTGTCATCCCTCTATTGGCCTCTATTTCTGGATCCATATTGATGATGAAAGGACTCAATTGTTCAACAGATTCTGAACACCTACTCTTCCCAGTTTAGCTGATCAAATATTTAATAAACATTTATTGGTGCTAGATGCTTTACCACACACTGTGGACTCTAAAATGTATTAAGACAAGATCCCTGAACTCCAAGAACTTATAGATGATGCTGAATGTCATTAGAGATACAAGAATATGGCTTACTACCTACGATCTGTGGGGAAGGTGGATGGGAAGGGAAGAGTTGTACACTTTTTTTTTTTTAGTTGCACAGATTTAAGAAACAAGCTAAGAGGTTAATAGTGAGGCAGAAGTTATGTAAAAGGAAGAAATCAAAAGGACTTTAAAATTATGAAAACTTTCATTTGTGCGATGGGATTCTGTTTGGGCCATGGATAGATTCAAAGAAGCAAGGAGAGTAGGAAGTCCAGGGATATGGAGAAGCATGAGCCAGTGGTGGGAGGGAAAACTGAAGAAAACCGCGGAGTAGAGGAAAGGAACATTTTGGTCATAGTGATAATACCGTTGGCTACTTATATGATCATGGGAGCAAAATTTGCATGTCCATAACAAGACTATTTCCAGGGATAACATAGAAATCCATCAAATTTAAGATCCATGTAATGCCCTCTTTTATAAAGTGTGTTCCTAACTTCTCTGTTTCTAACTTTTGGGTTTGGGTTTGTTCCTGAGGCTTGTGTTCAACTGTCGCATCTGTAGGGCGGGAAGGTTCATGATGGTCTCCTTTACATGGCTGTCAGTTGTTCTAGCTGTTGGGTGGGGCACTTTGATTCTAGTTAATGTGTCTTTTCATCCTCCAGAAAGCTAGTCCAGCTTCCTTATTGGATATTCTTAGAAGAACAAAAACAGAAGATGCAGGGGTTCTTTAGGTCTAGCCTTATAGGATACATAGCATTCCTTCTGCCTCATTCTCTTTGTCGAAGCTCATCACAATGCCATTAGGATTCAAGAGATGGGTTGATAGATGCCATGACTGGCTGGAAAGAATGGCAGAGTCACACATCAAGGAGGCATAACTCACTGGGGCAAATATTGTTACAGTCTCTCAAATTCGGTTAGGAAAGCTGAAGAGAACACTGTTCTATAGCAGAATGAGTATTGGTCAGGGAGGTGAAATTCACATTACTGGCCCAGGACCTCCCCCTCTGGATGTTCGAGTTTGGAAAAGTCATTTAATTTCTTGGGTCTTATCTTTCTTAATTCCTTTCACAGAGAGTGTATTGAGTTCTTTTTTGATGTGAATACAGTGTGAGAGAAGCCAGAGCAGAGAAGCCTGGCCCCTTTCCCTACTTTGTTGTTCAGCAACATTTTAGTCTTGACACTCTTGCTAAACATAAACTCCTGTCCCTCTTCTTGCTATTTTTCTTCCCAGCCGGTGTAGATTCACCTTTCTATGGCAGATACCCACAATCTGGGTCGGGGACTTGGGAATAAGAGTTAGATTATGGAGGGAGAGATAAACTAATAAATACTAAAATTATCAAAATACAACAAAATTGACAGTAAACAGGGAGAAGAGTTCCTTTATCTACGGAATGAGGAGATTGAACTAATTGGTCTCTTAGACCTTTTCTTACTGCAGAATACTAGTCCCTGAACTCATGTGCATCAAATTTTGGTGTGATGCTCCATACATATAGCACCTGACTTATGAATGATCTCTCTGTATACGAATGGGCCATGGGAGGGTGCCTCTGAGCATTTCTTTGTTCTACAGCTCAGAATGCCTTGGGAGCATTTGACCTAAAGAGTGGCTTCTCTTAAGTAAATGTTGAATAGCGTTTTGCCAGCAGAGATCTCCCTCATGGCCACTGTTTCAACCCCTTGCCACTATGGTTCTTGTTGGCATAGTGGCTAATATACACAGGTATAGCCCTTCCTCCAATCTTCTGATGCCACCACGGCTGTAGGTACCATAAGAGACTTCACTCCTGTAGTTAGCTCAAAAGGAAATGGGTTCTTTCCTTCCAAAATTGGAAGTTTGGGTGCATTTTACCATAAGATGTTTTTAAATAAAACCCTTCCAATAGATTGTAAATTATTACATGGTGCTATGCTCTGGAGATACTGTGGAGTAAATAAACCCTGTGGGTTCATTGCAGCCCAGGCACAAGTGATTGGTATTCCTTTTAACATAGAGAGAGGAAAAAATCATGTTGTAGGAAGCAGGTTTACAAACCAACCTAAATACAAACTTAAAAAAAGTAACCTGTTTTTTTAAGTAGAAATTGTCTCGTCTGTCCCTACAGTCATAGTTTATTTAAAGCTCATTTCCATTACACATGAAGAAAAGTGAATAAATTGCAAGCACTATACATTAAGGTTTTGGCCATCCTTAATGCAATAAAATATCTCTGGGTTCTGCATTCTTCAGTTTGAAAAATAGGACTGTGTCAGCACTAGCAACTTGTTGAAAACTTGGCAGATATTTTCAGCGTAATTATTAAAGCGAGCCACCTCAATTCCTCTTTGGTACTAGACAGGTTGTAAATAAATTATATAAATAAATATTAATGCAATTATTGACTTGATAATTTTATGTGCTATGTAGGCATGCAAGGAAATTAAAGATGAAGGCTGCTGAAACTTGTGTTTGAGGATATACGTATCGGTGACTTATTCCCCAGATCATGAAGAGATAGAAGTACACTAGATCCAGCCTTGTCTTCAGCTACATAACGGAGTATGACTGTAAAAAAAAAATACATGTAATTTCTCATGGTCTAAGTTAATAACATATGTCACTATAATTTGTGTACTTCTGAAATAGAAACCAAGTCATGGAGGTCCTAGCTGGAAGAAAAGTAAAGGCACAGAGCTCCAATCCAGCTAGCAGCCTACTTTTTGAAAAGCCCAGCCTTTGCTGTCAAATAGTAGTTCAGAGGTTCCTCTTTAACCTGTAGGGTTTCTTACAGAAAAGAATAGCAATAGCACGTAAATGTCTGACTTCCTTCACAACCCTTTGAAAATGTAACCCGAGGATGGCGTTGCCTCTCACCCCTCAGCATCCAGTGCTCTCAGGGGAGTTGGCATGTCTTATCAGACTGGAGCAGCCAGGCAAGGGCAGCCAGCACATTGAGAGGCCAGGCCAGTGTGATGGTCAAGGCCATTGGGCAGGTAGTGAAAGGCCTCTCGCTGTGTTAAACAAATGTGGTTTCCTTCCTGGCTTCCACAGGAGCTAATTTTGTTTTTCACTTCTCTTCTGGCATCAGAACAATAAGGATTCATAAGGCCATTCTGCCTGTGAGGAGATGTGCATTAGATTATCATAAATCCACAGATAAAAAGTACAGTGGTCAATAAGACCAGGCGTTCCTGGATGAAATAAAAGGTTTAATTGAAAGTACTGTCCCAGGGGAAACATGATTGAGCGTGGTATTGAGTAGACATTAATTACCTCAGACCAGAGAGTGAAGGAAGTAGAAGGAAGACCATTCCATTTATTTTAAGTTCCCAAATCTGCTTTCCTTTAAGAGAAGGTGTTGGGGGGGGCGGTATTCGAATAGAATGCTAGGAGGGGAAAAAAGTGAATTTTTAAAAATATTTTTATTTTTTTTATTTTTAATAAACATATAATGTATTATTAGCCCCAGGGGTACAGGTCTGTGAATCACCAGGTTTACACACTTCACAGCACTCACCATAGCACATACCCTCCCCAATGTCCATAACCCCACCCCCCTGTCCCGACCCCCCTCCCCCCAGCAACCCTCGGTTTGTTTTGTGAGATTAAGAGTCAAAAAAGTGAATTTTTGCACATACACGATATTCTTAGAACACCATTCATGTTTTTTTAGGAAGTTGCAGCTGAATTTTCTGCTAATACAGATATTTTTTTGGAAGTTAGAGATCGAGGCAGAGCATAACATCTACTGATAGGCTGAAGAATGGTTAAAATTGATATATTCCCACTGTGTTGCTATAACATATTAGCAAATAAATTGTATTTATTCATAATTTTTTATTCTTTATGTTTCTCAGCTTGTTTTTTAGTAGGTTGGGTTTCTATTCTCCAGTGTAACAGAAAGAAGAAATAAGTTGAAGGGGCATCTGAACATACGGTCCCCATTAACCACTAGACAGCTTGCTTTATATCACTGAAATATGGCTGCCTTTATAAATCACACGTGTTTGTTTAGCCGGTGCCCCACTTCTGATGCGGCTGAAGTAATGGGATGAACTCTACATCGACAGAGACAAAGCCTAGGATCAAGGATTGCCTTAACAAGAAAGTAATTGGTCAGGTGTCTCTTCTATCAGTCATTAATGTATTTGAATTATGACTTTGATTCTTCTTTCGGGTCAAGTAGCATATAAAAAATACTCTGGATTACCCATCTCTACTATGCAGTGGGTTTAAAAGGAGATACCAAGTACACTGAGAGTATCTGATTTGGTGTTTGTGCACAGTGCTGCCCAACTGAGTAAAACAAATGAACAAAAACTGTAGAAGCAATTTTTGGTTTATTTGCTTTTCAGTTTTATTTAGAGTAAATGAAGTCACTCAGTGAATTTAAACTTCTCAGCCAATTGTTTAGGAGTTGATAGAGGTATGGTCTTTGTTTTAAATGTGAGAGATTGGTTTTTTTAGGGTTAATTTGAACAGAGTAGTTGCCAAATAGCACCAGCTGTCATAATAAAGTAGAAGTGAATGACAGCTTTACTCCACCCCGTATCAAAACTCAAGAGCGGATATGGTGATCAGATGAGCCAAAATAAATGTGAGTTCTTAGAAACATTTGTGAGCTATTTTTTGCATAGCTCAGCCCTTCATAGGCATCAGTGTGCCATCAGGTCATAATTAAGCTTAGCATTGTAGAAAATAAGGGGAATTTGTTGCTGTACATGTCCCAAATCCACTACCTAACATTCCAAAATTCCTCTTGATGGTGGTGGTCATGGTGATAGTGGCCTTAAGTATTGAAACTTAATTAGCAGTTTTTAAAATATTTTTTATATTAATGTACTATGGCCTGTATTGAACTACAGCAGGAGAATTAACTGATCCAACACTTATCAGCAATGCTTTTTATATTATATCATATATATTATATCAGCAATGCTCTTTGAATATTTACCATGCACTTGTTCTCAGACATGCATTGGGATAGGTGTTGGTGGTAAATATAAATGGCATATAAAGATGTTGAGGTCTTTAAAGGTTTACATAGTATATGTGTATGTGTGTATATATATATAATATATATTATATATGTAAATGTTATATTTATATATTATATGTAATATGTATACTATATATAATATAATGTACGCATATGTATATAACAAATACCCATAACATAATATGACTATTATGTATACAGTGCTAAGGAGACCAGGATAAAAGCTCAGGCATAAAGAACAAGTGACAACTTAGGTGTGTTTTGATGGATAAGTAGGAGTTTACTAGTGGGTATCAAAGTGGGAGGAGAGGAATTAGTTTTAGGTAGAGAGAAACCCATCCAAATAAGAGAAGCCCTTTGTGACATTTAGTTAATTAATTTTAGTTCCACCTAACAAACATGGTAGGAACTTTAAGCTAGCAATGTTAAATATATGATTTTATAGATGCGAGACACAACTATCACTTTTTTGAGTTTTTGGCCTTTTAATGCCAATACATCAGAAAAGGGCATTGTGGCAGAAAAGTTGCAACAAAATAACTTATGAAGTCATCCTATTACAATTTTTTATATGTATGCATCATACTTGATGCTAAACTAGGTTCAAAGTTGAATTAAACATAATTCCTGCCTTTGGTGAGATCACAGTGATAGAGTGGCATTAAGACAGGCTGGGAAATAATTGGAAGACTAGAAAAAGTGATGAGGATTGTAAGAATGGGTAACAGAAAGTAAAATGGAGTTCAGACGAGGGCAAATTGTTTTCTCACTGATAAAATCAGGGAAGGGACAGGTGGCTTATATGCTGAGACACAAAATCAGGATGTTTGGAGATATTAAGTAGAGAGTCTTTTATTCTATTATACCTTCACTCTGAGATTTCTTTTGAGGGCAAAATCATTTCTGTATTTGATACATACACACATACACATAAAATAAAGATTTTTTTCCCTTACGCTTGACCTCATTATCATAAAAATTGTAGGTCTGTACTATCTGGAAAATGTTTCACTAAAAAGATTCATTCCCTGTACTTGGATGAGTCTTCCTTTTTCATGTATCGGCAAGAAAAAAATGGAGCTGTGATTAATTTTTTAAAAATTCCTTAGGCATGAACTGAAGTGAGATAGTCCTTGTTTAGTCTTTGATGCATACTTGACTTTGTTGGAAAATGAAGATCCATTAGTTCAGGGAAGAAAGAAGTCCTGCTCAACCTACTGCTAGAGAAATACTGATTGGAAGTGTGCTGAACTTTTCAACTTCTTCTAATTACACACTGATTTTACAGGAATTAAGGCCATAGAATTGCTCCCTTACCCTTGTTCCGCTTTCATATATAGAGAAAAACAGCAAGGAAGAAGTTATTTGGAAGATGAATATTGAAGAAGAAGAAGAAGAATGTCAAGTGCAAGGCGGTATTCAGTAGCCTAAGCCATTTATTTCGGACCCTGGAGCCACCTGAACAGTCCCTTTCAAGAATCTGGCAGGAACAATGCAGGGATGCAGGGGCAGGGATCTTCCCGGCCTAGGCTACCGAATTCCTCCCTCTTGGGAGACTCACACAGACATGGAAGCCACTCTATATAGACTACAGGGTGGTGTCTTAGTCCATTCTGTAACAATACTGCAGGTTGAGTGGCAGATAAACAAGGGAAGCTTCTTTCTCCCAGCTCTAAAGGCTGAAAGCCCAAGATAGGGGTGCCAGCATGATCAGGTAAGTGCTATCTTCTGAATCATAGACTTCTTGTTGTATCCTTATATGATGAAAATGTCTAGGGAGCTCTTTTTAAGGAATTAATCCTATTCATGAGGGTTCCACCCCCATGACAAAATTGCCTCTCAAAGGCCCCACCTCTGAATGGCATCACCTTGGGGATTATTAAGATTTCAGCATATGAATTAAGGGGGACACTAACATTTGGACGATAACAGATGGATGAATATATGTGTCAGTAGAAAATGTGGTACCAAAGGAAGGGAAAGAGATGATTAAAAGAAATAATAACCCTATGATATATCATTAAACTTTGGTATCTTCCATATGTAAAATATATACATATCACTCAATTGGAGGATGGGATTATTGGTCTCAACTCGCTTCCAAATAGTAGCATTATATATCCATCCTCTTGTTGTAGTCTTATTGTGTGTAGGTGGACAGTTCTTTTCCGCCCGAAGCCTGTGGAATTAGCCATGTGAAATCATTGGCCAATTAGATGTTAGTGGATGTTTTGTGAACAAAGTCTTTAAAGATAGTTTCATACTTGCATTCCTGTCTTTCAGCATGTGAGAAACATGTTTCAGATATCCAGTGGTCTAAGGAAGATCCTAGATATATGGAGCAGACATGTATATGCCCCACACTTTGAAGGCAGACCTACTTGATTCCAGCCTAGGTCATGAAAACCCCAGTCAACCTATAGATCTGTGAACCAGAAATAAATGCCTTATTGTTCATGCCCCAATGGGGCATGGTTTGTAATGCAACATTTTTGTGACAACAACGGACTGATACACTTTTCCCCATTAATTAACTCTAGGTAGTTTTCCTTTCTCCCTAATTTGCTTGTTGTAGTGGGGATAGGGAAGATACATCCACATTTTAATTTTGATGGATTTTTGATACTCTACAGAATATAAATGACTTCTTATTTTAAAGTCAGTTTTATCTGAAAATTAATTTTAATAGAGTAATTGACTTAATTAAGATAAAATGCAAATTATGTCTCCATCTACATATATAAAGGGCATATTATATGTATGGTAAGAACATTCTCATTACAATAGTAAATATAACATGTACTGTGAATTTAAAATGGTTACTACCCACTGAGATTTCTCAATCTCTATTTGGAATTTAGGATTATTTATCATTGATAGTGTTCTAAAGGGGATTGGTTTCCAGCTGGAGTCTCATTAGGTACAACTCAAACATTAGATGAAGGATAGGGTTAAAATGCTCTATTTTCCTCATTTCATTTCTTTAAAGCCTTTACCAACAAATAAATTACTCCCTCCCACAGCCCCCACAAAAATACCACTTTCTTGAGGCTGTGGTAGTACTGTTACCACACTATATCATAATTTAATAAACACCAGAGTTCTGTGGCTCAAAGAGAAAGAATATTTATTGGGTCTTCTGAAGAAAATGAAGGTATCAGAGCTGGAAAGAAAGCCATATTATCTTTACTAAGAGTTGTTGTGCCCTAGATAATGACACACATACTCAGAATGGTGGGTGTTAGAAAATTTTTATACTTTCACTCTAGTGGCTAGGTTTCTTATTCTGTGACTTTCTAAGATCCCAGTGAAGGAAACTATAATCCATTATCTTTAAACTATCTGCAGAAATTTCCCAATCCAAAACAAAAAGTAAAACTAAAAATTAATTTCTCATAAGGAAACTAAATGTCATTTTTACCCCCTTTCTGGACTAAGGGCTCCAGAATGTACTTGCTATTCTATGTCTTTGGAAGCCTGGCCTTGAGTCTGTACTTTTCTTTTATGATGCTCTGTTGTCTATGCGAATTGTGACATACATCACATACACAGAAGTGTGACACAGAAGTAATGGAACTGAAAGCTTAACCATGAGGCTGTGTGGTATCTCTAGGACATTGTTCATGACCTACAAGATTTTTTCTCTCTTGAGACTTCTCTGTTCTCTGCTCCATTCCTTTCTACCATGATCTTCCATGTGTTCTCTAAAGCAACACATCTTTTTTTTTTTTTTTAAGATTTTTTTTATTTATTTGAGAGAGAGGCAGTGAGAGAGCATGAGCGAGGAGAAGTTCAGAGGGAGAAGCAGACTCCCCGTGGAGCTGGGAGCCCGATGCTGGACTCAATCCCGGGTCTCCGGGATCATGACCTGAGCTGAAGGCAGTCGTCCAACCAACTGAGCCACCCAGGCATCCCTAAAGCAACACATCTTTAAATGGAGGGGGGAATACTTTTCCTCTAATATGCTCATGCAATGGTGTGTCCCATGATCAAGTGAATTAAGGAATATGTACTAATCTTTTGAAAATGGTCCTAAAATGCACGTTTTCCCTAGCATGTTTCATAATAGAAACTATCGGGTATTTGTCCTCATATGCTATGACTGTGACCCTGTGGTCTGGACCTTACATGGATCCAAGTCTTAGAAGGAACCAGTTTGGCTGGCATAGTTGGTTTCTAGAACCCTCTCAGATTGGGCATGGCCTTGGATCAGACCTCCGCAGCAAGCATTAGCTGCCTATGGACTGATGGTCTTGGGGTCAGAGGACCCCTCCACTTCAGGCAGTTGCTACCCCTTCCTGAGCAGTGGACAGGCTATGGGTGGAACCGGAAACATAACTGGTGTGCTTACTTCCACGAAGTGCTTCGTATTTTTTATTTATGTCCAGCTTTTGTCCTGGATAGCTGATTTGTCTTTTAAAGCCGTTAAATGCAGGTAGCTTGGCAGACAGAGTATTTGGGATGGCAGAGATACTGGAAGTGTTTCGCCTAGGACTCCAGCTTTTCAAAAAGGTCTGCTCCTCTAAGAATCAGGCCCTCTATGCTTCCTCTTTAGAGTATTAAATTATTACTATTGTACTCTTTGTTCTTAAATCTTTTACTCATGTAAAAGCATGTATTCTTGTATTTTAAACCCTGAATGATTGTCTATAAAAGGTTTAAGACATTTTCATCAGGTTTCTGTAGTTCACTTTCAACGGGAAGGAATAAACAGAAAACAAAAAGGATCTATTGCTTTCCCCTATAAACAAAGCAGTTTCTGGTTTTATAAAGAATCCATGCTATCTGAATTATAAAATGTTCATTTATGCCACTTTTCATGACACAATATATTATATTCATTTCTTTCATGTTTATCGGAAAAAGGAAAAAACAGTGTTTTTTGCCAGTGTTACCAAACTGTGGAATTTACTGATCCTTCCAGTATATATACCATAAGTAGGATGGAAATAAGGATAGCTATAAGAATCTTAATTTTGAATTACTTTACTTCTGTTAATCTCTTAGTATTACATTAAGACATTTTTATATTGAACAGACTGTGAAAAATGGTCATTTTTTTGACATTTGTTTCCTGCATTAGATTAATCATTGACTTAAAATTGTCTTTTAATAAGTGAAGCCAGAAGTCAGCTTTTGTTCTTCCCTCATCCTTTCCAAAGAATGGATATCCAAAAACATGAAAGAAGCGTCTCAATTACAGACATTTTGTAGGATTATCTTCATTTGGGTCTTTAGTTATAAAGTATTTGAAAGTGGATAAATATTTACTTTAGGAGATCACATAAGGACATATACTTAAAATGTTGATAATCGAGCTCCCTGTAAGAAACCTACATTTAAGAAGTTTCCCCCATTGATTGGGTTAATCATCAACAACCTTTACTATGATTCAGAGATTTTTTAAATTATCTGCAGTATGACCCCTGACTCTTTCTTGTGATTTGTCTGTATTTCCCAGAGGGTGAAAGACTTTAAAAGATAATCTATCCACTTATAAATCACCCAGGATTCTGCTGATTTCATTTATATGTTAGCAACAGTTGCGGGAAAAGTCCTTTACCTTTATTAAGATGATCATCCTTGGATCACCATTTACCTTTGTATGTCTTCTGTTTTACTCTCTGAAAAGTACAATCTAAAATAGAATGCCTCCCAGCTGTTGGAAAGAGCCTCTTATCCCTACTCGATGGTGATATCTCATTTTGAATTTTATGTAATCCAACTTGTGCTGAGCTAAGAGCACAGCATTTAATAAAATGAGGGCCATAAAAGGTCCAGCATCGATGCTTTCAGGTCTGACCTGGGTTTCTGAGAAATTGGACACCCATCCGGCACACAGGTGTACTCCCCTGGGCTCTGGTAGGCTGGGTTTTTACGACTTGCGTGTGTGAATCAGGTACTTCTTTGCACTACAAGAATGTTTGTGATTCCAGAGATGGCCCTAGTTGGAATACTCCTAAGCAGGTAATATAGATGCCTCGCAAGTCATCCATCTTCTGCCTCCCTTTCCACTTCTCATGCCAAGTAATTACTTTTGATATTTGTTTTATTAAAATGGTCAGGATAGCTCACAAGGTCCGACTATGTATACATTCCTCTGTTTCTTCTTTCTTTTCCTTAAATTCTACTCTTCCTCTCCAGATAATACTGTGAACAAAACAGAAAGCCCTTCCCATATTGTTCAGTAAACTCTTTGCCAATTATAGTCTATACAGACTGGCCACTTCATATTACAGTGTTGAGTACATACAAGATGTTTGATTAAAGTTTGTTTGATCAGTATGGTTTGCAAAGAGTGACTCTTGTCACTCAGGCCAGAATGAGCCAAACTCATTTCTAGATTCCAGCTTTAACAGGTTATTTACTGTGCTTGGGAATAGAGGTAGTCTTACAGAGAACAAAGTGAGGAAATGGAAAAATAGGGAAAGACATAACTAGATGGAAGGGAGAAGGGGAAATATATTTAATTAGGATGGTAATGGAAGAGAAGCTATAAGAACTTGAAGAAAGTTTGTATAAAAGAGATTAAGAGATTAGTTAAGACTAGGGGTGGTTAGGATAAACATTAAAATGGCTTATAAAAATTAGGGAGGATAAGACAGTTAACATTTTACTCACCATTTGGTTTTGCATTTCATGTATCTATTTAATAAAAATAATATAATATATGTATATATACAGGGATACATATATATGTGTGTGTGTATATATACACACATACATACATATATAATATTTCACTGTTTTCCCGTTGAAAATTATGTTCCAGTATTGGATTATGAAATTAATGTAGCGGATTTTGATCAAATTAAAAATTAAATAAGAGCATAGAAATCACTAAAATGCATTGCACTCTGGTTAAGTATTGTCTCATGAAACTTTTGTTTATAGGTGTATGTGTACACATATGTTTTTACCTGGATGGATTGGCAAATATAGAAAAATGGCTGATGTGTCTTTGGGTACTGGATCACAGTGCTTCCCAGACTGAATGAGATGTACCATGAATACTGCTGTTTTCAGTATTCACTAAAGATTTGAGGTACATGTTATAATTTAAAGCCACGAATAGCCCAGTGTTCATCACAGATTGGTAGTGATGACACCACTTGTTGCCTTCATTGAGGATCTGATGCTGAAACTGAGCTAAGTTATCATCTTTCCTAGGAACTGGAAGCATTGTGTGAGAAGGAAAATTGGACTAGGTTACTTTTAAGGTTTCTTAAAACTATGATACATTGTGGGGCGCCTGGGTTGCTCAGTGGGTTAAGCCTCTGCCTTCGGCTCAGGTCATGATCTCAGGGTCCTGGGATCGAGTCCCGCATCGGGCTCTCTGCTCAGCGGGGAGCCTGCTTCCTCCCCTCTCTCTCTCTGCCTGCTTCTCTGCCTACTTGCGATCTCTCTCTCTCAAATAAATAAATAAAATCTTTAAAAAAAAAACAAAAAAACCCAAAAAAAACTATGATACATTGTGCCTTTTATAATTATTTTTAATGTAAGAGCTAATTTGTATGAACCTTAAAAGTAATGGAATCTGGAATGGTAGGAATCAAAAGTGATACCAGCAGTTTATTTATTTACCTATATATGAGTACAACCCACAAATACGTATTTACAGATACCCATGTGTACATATATACAAGCACATACTGTTGGACATACACACAAACATCTATATCTATCAATATGTATTTATTCACTAAAAAAATCGTTATCCAGTGCCTGTTTTTGAGTCTGGCACTGTTTTAAGCACTAGTAATAAATTGGTAGACAAAGAATCAGAATAATATAAGAATTCCCACATTCAAGAGACCCTATTAAAAACAAATGAGCAGGGGCACCTGGGTGTCTCAGTGGGTTAAGCCTCTCTCTTCGGCTCAGGTCATGATCTCAGGGTCCTGGGAATCGAGCCCCACTTTGGGATCTCTGCTTATCAGGGAGCCTGCTTCCTCCTCTCTCTCTGCCTGCTGCTCTGCCTACTTGTGATCTCTCTCTCTCTGTGTCAAATAAGTAAATAAAAATCTTTCACACACACACACACACACACACACACACACACATGAGCGGGAACACCTAGGTGGTGAAGTCAGTTAAACATCCAACTGTTGGTGTTGGCTCTGGTGGTGGTCTCCGGATCATGAGATCAAGCCCCGCATCAGGCTCCATGCTCAATATGGAGTCAACTTAAGACTCTCTCTTTCTCCTCCTGTCCCCCAAGCGCTCTCTCTCTAATAAATAAATAAATCTTAAAAAAAATAAGTTAACAGGTATACAATATGTGATAAACTCTGTGGAGGATAAGCAGGGTAGTGGACATGGGTAAGGTGGTATTGAGAAGGCATTTAAGCAATATGAAACTGAATGGTCAGGGGTGACCTCACTAGTAAATTGATATTTGAACAGAGGATTGAAAGTAGTGAGGAAAGGAGGTCTGCAGCAATGTAGGGGAGGAGCATTCAAAGCAGAGAGAAGAGGTTATACTATGGCCTTGGGGCAGAAGCATGAAGGATGAAGGATGTACTGAAGAAAAGAAGAAAGGCAATGCGGCAAGCATAGGATAAGCAGTAGGAGAGATGAGCAGAGAGAAGAGTCATGGGACTCAGCTTAGAATTTATAGGACATTGGCATTTTCTCTGAATGAGGTGGGAAGTCACCAGTAAGTTTTGGGTGAGAAGCAGTGGTGGCCCAGATGGTTAAAGTGATAGGGTTCTGGGTGTGTGTGTGTGTGTGTGTTTATGATGTTACTTATTTATTTGAGACACAGAGAGGGAGAGAACACAAGCAGGGGGAGGAGCAGAGGAAGAGGGTCAAACAGACTCCTGTTGAGCAGAGAGCCAGACATGGGCCTCAGTCCCAGGACCCCGGGTTCACGACCTGAGCCAAAGGTAGTTGCTAACCAACTGAGCCACCCAGGTGCCCTGGGTGCGTTTTTAAACTAAAGCTGACAGGAGTTGCTGACGGGTTGGATATAGAGTGTGAGACAAGAAGGAAGTCAACAGTGACATTGAGGTCTCTTGCTTGAATGTCTGAAAGAATACTGTTCCATTTACTTGTTCAGGAGGAGCAGGTTTAAGGGATGATCTACTTAGACATGATTTCAAGGTAGAAATCCTAATAAAGTTGTTCACTAGAGAATTGGTTTTGTGAGTCTAGTTTAGGGGAGACAGGTAGAGATAGGAATTTATGACTCATGAGCATGCAAATGATATTTAAAACTGTGAAATTAGGTGAGGTAACCTCAAAAATGAGGATGGGACAGAAGAGAAAAAATCAGATGATTCTCAGGACGCTAATATTTAAAGACTGGTGAGATGGGGAAAAAGTAGCAAAGGATATTGCAAAGGAGTTGACCTTTGAAGTGAAGTGGGAGATGAACTATAAGAGAGTGATGTCCTGGGACCAAGAAAAAAAATATTTCAAAAAGTAGGACTCCATCAATTTGGTCTAATGTTCCTGTACATCAGGAAAGATAAGAGATGACAATTGACCATCAGATTTAGTAACATGGAAGTCATTGGTGACTCTAAGAGGAATATAAATGTACTACCCACACATGCACACATAAACACACATGCATATATACAGAGAGAAAACATGCACGTTATATATTATGTAGTTTTAATACAGTATATATACTACTATAGGGGTAATGCATATTACGTATAGTATAGGTAGTATTAGAAAACACGTATGTATAAATGTGCGTGTGTGTGTCGTCATAGAGATGTGTTTACATCTTTCTGGCTGTCAAGGCAATAGTACAGCAAATGGTCCTTATACCTTCATAAATTCCTTTCAAAAACATTTATCTTTTTGTAATGATGGATAAATGTTTAGAAAACACAGAAAAATTATAAAGAAGGAAACTGTAGTCCATATTGCAGTACCAGTAGATAACTACATTTTTTTTCTGTGCAGACGTTACACATACACAGATAGATGGGGCAGGGTTGTGGGACAGGTAGGTAACAGGTAGATGGGTAGGTGTCAGTGGGTATATAGTGCATATTTATATAGTTGAAATATACTGTACACATACATTCTTATACTTGATGTTATGTTCTCACATGAGTAGACTTTATGTTAATACTATTTTATAGAAGCCTATGGTTCTTGATACATAAAAAAGTACAAAACAGTATATATAGAAGCATAACTAACCTAACACCACTTGATAGGGTAAATTTTTCCTCTGGGTTATATTGATAAAGGTCAGCATTTTGTATATGTACCAATAAATACAATATTTATCACTTTCCTTACTCTGTTAATCCCTCAAAGACTGTATTTCTGCCCCTAGAAAATTAGCTGCCATATAACCAGAGACATATAAGCAGAGAAATAACTGAAGTGTAGAATTCCGTGACCAACTAAGTAGTCAGTCATGAACCTGTGAGCCTAAGACTTAGTCCCCATTCTGGGACTTGGGAACATATCAGCAGACAACACTGCAGTCCCAAATTACTTCTGTGGACCCTATTTGCCTTAAACTTGACTGTACTTGGCAGTTGCCTTAACTTGACAGTAGTTAGCAGTTAAAGTTGACTGTACAGGGCAGTGGTTTTCCACTGGAAGTGATTTTGAGCCCAGGAGACATTTGGCAGTGTCTCAGGGCATTTGAGGTTATCATAACTGGGGAAGGAGGTGCCATGGCATCCAGTAGGTAGTAAGTCTGTGAACTGTTCTTTAATGCATAGGACAGTCCTCCACAACAAAGAATTATCATGCCCTAAATATCAGTGGTGCTAAGATTGAGAAATCTTTAGTTGTAGACCCTGGAAGACTGGCCCTGGGTGGGTCCCAAGGGATTAGGCCAAGGCATATGCACTAGGGGCAGGTAGGTATCTGTCCTGGGGCTGGCTCAAGGAACCTCACAGACTTTGTATCTAGTGAATGGCCTCTAGTGGTAAAGAATAAGAAATAATGAAAAGGAAAAATTAAAAAATGAATGGAAATTCACAAGATTTCCTTTCTTATGCCAGCCCTGCATCTTGATTTTTTTCCCCCCTCTGGATAATTGTTAGTGTAAAAAGCAAGGGGCATTCCCAACACAGTACAGAAAGAGCTCTTTCTGAAAGACAGAAAGCAAGGGAGGATCCAAGGTGTAGATATGTCGTTACCTTTGGCATCATCCTATCACTAAGGTCCTGCATTTGGGCATTTGTGAGGTCTTATTATCTCTTCTCCAAAATGTTGTCTGGCAAGATTGGAGCTTAATTTTTAGAGTTCTTTGTTGAACCAAGATTATTGATGGAAGGCATTCAGCATATTGATTTTTTTTCTCGTGCATTAGGTAAAGGGACATTTATTTCTAATAGAGGAAATGGCTATGTTAACTACTATAATGGCTTCCTTCACCATTGGGTGAATAGCAATAATAATTTGCTATTATTAGAATCCACTAATTATGGCTTGAGCTTGATATGGTATAAGAAAGATATAAAACAGAACTGTAGTTGAGTAGAGAATGTGAAGTTGCATGGTAGCTTACTGTCCCGGTGGGAATCAGTCTTGGGATTTCTTGTGACTAGGCCAAGTCATAGTGGTTCACAGAGGTTGAGACATAGCATAGCAGTTACGAGTCTGGCACAGGAACCACACTGCCTGGACTTCACACAGCTCCAACACTGTAAGGTCTTATGGACTGTAAGAATGGTACTTATCTGCTGTGCATTTCAGTCTCCTCATCTATAAAATGGTCATGATAATATTCCTCATAGAGTTGTTACGAAGAGTAAGTATGTGAATATATGTAAAGCACTTAGAACCATTGTTAGCCACTAGATTGTTTTTGTTGTTCTATTTCTGGCTTTCAGGTATCAGGGACTTGAAAGGGGGACCCTCTTGCACTCTTGGTGGGAATGAAAGCTGGTGCAGCCACTCTGGAAAACAGTATGGAGTTTCCTCAAAAAATTAAAAATAGAACTATCTTGTGATCCAGCAATTAAACTACTAGGTATTTACCCAAAGAATTCAAAAATACTAATTCAAAGGGATACATGCACCCTGATGTTTATTGAAGATTTATCTACAGTAGCCAAATTATGGAAACAGCCCAAGTGTCCATCAACTAATGAACACATAAAGAAGATATGATATATTTTTTTTAAGATTTTATTTACTTATTTGACAGAGAAAGATTACAAGTAGGCAGAGAGGCAGGAAAAGAGAGGGGGGGGGGAAGCAGGACCCTGAGATCATGACCTGAGCCGAAGGCAGAGGCTTAACCCACTGAGCCACCCAGGTGCCCCGTGATTGTCAATCTTAATTAAACACAGTTGCCAAAGAAATCAGTTTTGATTACAGAATAAAGTGGTTTGAAGATATTACTCAAGCAAAACTTGCTCTCGTGTCATTTTGTTTCTAGTAGATTAAAAAGCCAGAGAAGCTTCTAGTCTTCCTCTAAAATGGTGTTCACAAACTTCTAGGCAGAACAGCTGTTCTTTAATTTGTACTTTAATTCAGTGGAACTTTATTAGACTAAAATTAACCAAACCCCAGAGAGACCTGGAAACATAAATGATTATCAAATGTTACGGATTCTAAATAGGACATTCTGGAAGACAAAGATGAAGGCTAACAATTTACCTTTCGTATTTAACTATGGCATTCCCATGGGGGAGAAAAAAGACAGCTAGTTTGAATCAAATAATGGGATGTTTTTTAGGTAATAATACAGTGAGTTAGTTAAAAGAACTAACTAGTCATATCAAGCACTAAAGTTTCATTTCTTTGAAACTACCTATTGCCCAGATTTTTATAGCTAACTTCAGGTACAGTGAAATTAAATGAACTATTTCTTTGAAGGTAGACATGGGCTTTCTCTATTTTGGTAGGAGTTGAAAATACTAGGTCAGTGGATCTGGCAATCATCAGCCTCTTAATCTTGTTTTAATTATGGGTTCTTTGCTACTTCTGATTTTATAGTTGTTATTTGGTGACTGACATTCAGACATTCACAGTAATTTCTAAAATATGTGATTTCACAGAAGAGTCCCTCAAAGTGACCCTAAGATGAGAGTTTCTAGACATAATTAGAGAGAGGAAGGAACTACTGACCTAGCATGAGTTGAAGGTTTCTAGGGCTATCTCATTTTCAAATTTTCCAGTTAGACACTGTGGCCGAGTTTCACATTTCTGCAAGCTTGGGCGGGAGGGAGGCCGTAGGGGGCACCTGCAAAGATTATCATGTGGGCAGCATTTTTCCATTGTCATCGCTGTACATTTGAAAACATCAGGGGCTAAATACGATTAACCATTGCTTCTCCCTGGAAACTTGAACCCTAAGTGTGCTTGTTGCCTCCATTCTCTCTTACTCTAATTTTTTGAGAACAGCTGTGCTTGTGGCTAGGTGTCATTTGGCAAAGTAGACACAAATATTTGTCGTGCATTATCATTTTTGTTTAGGTTCAAAATCTGGCTGCCCGTGACTTGTACTGTCAATGAAGCAAGCTTAAGGCCTCAATTAAGCAAAGTGAAGTTTAATTCAGTGATACTCATCATAAATCACATTTCCCTAAGTTTAAGATAACATTTTTTTTCAGTGCTCTGTATCCAATTGATATTTTTTTTTAAAGATTTTATTTATTTATTTGACAGACAGAGATCACAAGTAGGCAGAGAGGCAGGGAGAGAGAGGAGGAAGCAGGCTCCCCGCTGAGCAGAGAGCCCGGCATGGGGCTCGATCCCAGGACCCTGGGATCACGACCCAAGCTGAAAGCAGAGGCTTTAACCCACTGAGCCACCCAGATGCCCCTATTGATATTCTTGATCATGAACATTGTTTCCAATGTTCATGGTAATGAATGATAAATTATACACTTTAAATTATACAAGTCAAATATTTCCCCCAAATTTTAGCATGTTTCTACACTAAGCTCTGTTTCTTCATCTGTAAAATGAAGGCATTAAGATCACCTTATCTCTAAGATCTTTTCTGGTGCCTAAGACCCCCTAAGTAACGTCCAGCCTCTTTAATTATTGAGACTATTCTGCTGGACTTCCGGATATTTACAGGATGTTTCAAATGGCATGACTCCACCTAGCCAAAGGATCCTCTCTGTTGGCCTTCAGCAGATATGACTCCCAAGAACCCTTCTACCTTCCAGGGACATGGTGATGGCCCCTTGCAGAGAGAGAAGACCAGCTGTTAGAGGTCCAATCACCCTGTCTTGCCAGTTGCCTCTCTGGTCATTTGAGTATAAACACTAACCTGCTTTCTTCTCTTCACTCTTTCCACGTGTACTTCAACAGAAAGGAGAGCCTGACTGCTATGCTCTCTCCCTGGAAATGACTGAGCAACTCATCTTCGAGATCCCCTTGAATGATTCGGGTTCTGCTGGTCTCGGCGTGAGCTTGAAAGGAAACAAATCTCGAGAAACTGGAACAGACTTGGGAATTTTTATCAAATCCATCATCCATGGAGGTGCTGCTTTCAAGGTCAGTAGGACTGCTTGTTTGCATGTCAGTGTGAAGGCGCTTGAGATGTGTCCCTTTGCTTGGGGACTGGGTGGAGGTACTATCTGAAGATGTGAGACCACGAGGCTCTCCTGCAGATGTACCAAGTATATGTGTGAACAGATCTGCGCAACAATTGTCTGTGTTACACTCTGTGTGGTTAGTTTTATGCCCCAGACATTCTTCTCTAAACCCATCATGATCAGTACTCTTTCTCCCATTCCTTTTATTACTCTGTTAGGATTCCTGTGAATTTGTAACCAGACAGAGTTGAACCTCAAAAGAGCCTCAGAAAAATAAAACTCAAAACAAGTCAACATGAAGGCAGCAAATAAGGAAATTTGCTCTTGCAAGAATGAAAGCTCAGTGGAGCCTGAGAATGACTGTAGTGTAAATTAAAGGTTATTTATCACGTTTTATGCCCTTGAAGATAGGCATGGTGCCAGGAATGCATGTTTGCCTTTGAACTTGGGAAAGCTTACAGACTTCCAGAAAAAGAGGAAAGAAAGTGATTCTGCCTTTTCACATTGGGGTGAGCAGTGTGATCATTGATATTAACATAGTATAATGGTTATCTAGATTGCCTGGGTTCAAATCAAGCTTCATTGCCATGTGCTCTGACCAGCACACCATTGCTAGCTGTGTGGGAATATGGGCGAGGAACGTGACCTGCTGTGCTCCCATATCTTCATCTCTGGGGGGGTGCATAATAGGTAATACCTAATTCAAGTGTCCTCCAGATGAAATTAACACACATACTATGATTTGAAGTGATTAGAGATGGGGGGGAACATATTTGTGCTTATGATCCGCCGTCCTCCCTACCGTCCTCATCTCACGCCATGCCACAAGGCTTCTCGAGTTTGAGTCCTGCCCAGACCCACCTGCTATCATGTGGACAAGTTACTTGTCTCCATATGCTTCAATTTCCTCTCTTGTAAAATGAGTAAAATTAATAGCGCCTACCTGCTGGTGCTCTTAGGAGGACAAAGAGATACTGTATGCATTTTGTCCAGCACGGTGCCTATGATAAACTTTCAACAAATGTTAGCTGTTTAAAAATAATCTGACATTGATCACACGTGACCCTCCCTTAACAAAAGCCAGGAAAGGTCTATGGAGAGTTTGCAGGAGCATCTCTGGTCTTGGAGTGCTGGCTTGGTCGAAGCACTGGTCTCTTCTCACTTATCATTCCACATTTGTTTCAGACCTAGACACTGATCTGATGCCTTTTTTCTTGGGAAATAAGAAATTCATTGTGAGTAGACAACTTTTTAATGTACTCCTTGGATCAGTTAATTTTTTTTGACATAATAAATGATGACAGGATTTCAGTAACATACATCAGTAAGCCTTTACGTCCCTCATGACTCTGCAGGACAGCTCAAGAGGCAGGGATTCAGGCTGCTGTACCTTTGTGACACCATATATCTGCAGGTCAGTGTCCTCCGTGTACGTCACCTCACCCCCACCCCGTCACCCCCGGACCAGCAGGCTGGCGGGAGCATGTTCTTCTCATGCTCTGAGGTGGCAGAGGGCCAGCAGCAAAGAGAGAGTGAAGCCTCTCAAATCCGAGGCCCCGAGCTGGCACTCCGCCCCTCCGCGCACACTCAGAAACACACACGTGCTCTTCTGACCAAAGCAGTCATGTGGGTGAGTCCAAGGTCAAGCCTGGGGAAACACAGTCCACCCCTGGTGAAGCTGTGGCAAAGGTGCAGGTCCAGAGAAGGGGGAAGTTTGGGGTCAGTGGTTCAGTCTGTCAAATTCTCCCATCTGGCTCAGAAACGCAGAACCAGGAGCAAAAGGAGAATAATAGTAAGAATAAAAGCAGCGATTAGCCTTCCTTGTGCTTAGCACTTAACGTATGCCCGGTGCGGGGCTAAGTACTTCAGGTGGGTTCTCTAATTGCGTTCTTCATGTTGACACTGGATGATTATTAGGCAGTTCCATCAGAGGGAAACTGCAGATTACAGAGCTTAGTGCCTCTCCTGTGGTCACAGCCAGGAACTGCTTAAACTAAGACTTGAACCCAGACAGTCTGACTTTGGATCCTATGCTCCACTGTACTGCGGTGAAGCCTCCTTCAGCTCCTCCATTCATATTCCTGAAGATCGGGGCCGTTACCCCGGAGTTGTCTGGTGTCGCGCCTGTCACCTTTCACCAAGCCATCTAAACATGTGCTGTGTTTGAAGAGGAGCCTTGATCCTGCTTGTAGTTATCGCGTTGATATTCTTCTTCTTATACCTAATGACAGTTCTGTTTGCAGAATTTATTCTGAGTAAAATTGGAACTGAAATGATTTTTTGGAAATTAAAAGCAAACATCTTAGCTGCTTTATGGGCAATAACTTAAGCTCAAGCAGATATTGGAGAGCAGGTTTAATGTGTATATCCATGTTTGCGTAAGTGAGCATCTCCTTACCTAAGCAGTTTCTAATAGTCGTGTTTCTCCAAGAAAGATTTCACTTTCCATTTATGTAAATTTCTTTCCTGACACCAGTCTGCTGACTCAGACAATCACACCGCTAAAAACCACTGGACAGCATATTTAAGTTAGGCTGATCTTAAACAGTAAGAGGCATCAATCATGAATTTAGCCTTATTGTGAATGTTTAGTATCCATTTGTCTTGTTTACTTTCTGTAGTATAAAGGGTGGAGGACTAAGCTTTCCTCACCAGAAATCTAATTAACCAGAAAGAGAGAGAGAGAGAGAGAAAGTATTTTTCTATTCTGCTGCGGCCGTTCCAGTAATCCGTTGTTACTCTTCAGAAAATTGCCACCTGTTCTGTGATTCAGGATTATGTCTTACAGAAATTGTTTTGAGACTTTGTTCCTGTCCCCTGTTCAGAAGATACAAATGTAACAGACTTCAGTGTCCCCAGGGCAAAGGGGAGATAAGCATGGGAAACATCCACTTTAGCATCTGGCCCTAGGTTTTTACCTGAAATCAACAAAATAATCTTTCTGCCAGAGCACAATCTTTTTCTCCTGGCCCTTCGTACCACTAATTGGTTCTCAAGGTGTTTTTCCCTTTAGGGAAGGTGGATTTTTGAAAACTAAACTACTTTGAAAAGTATGACCAAATTCTTCCTGTGGATTCTGTATGCTGTATTCTCCTGGGGGCTTCCGCTGGTATAAACAAAGATAGGCTACTTCTTGCCAGATCCAAAACCACGAAACCACTGTGCAACTGTGACTATAATTGAGGGGCTCTTTTTTCTTTCTTTTCTCTCTTTCTCTCTTTTTATTTATTTTTATTTATTTTTTATTTACCTCTCGGGCTGCTGCTTTCAATCATTTCCTCTCTTATTTGAGTTCTTTCTAATGGAGATGTAAATCTGTGTTTGAAAATAAAAGCACCTGGCTCTTCTAGGAGTCCCTCTTGGGGTAAATTCCTCTCCCTCAAGGGGCAGACTGAACAATATTCATACTCTACTCAGAGTTATCCAAATGCTTAATCTCATTAATATTTAAATTCCAGTCTGCATATCAAGAAGGAAATCCCAGAAACTCTTTCCTATTTGTGTCAGGGCTCAACATCTGCCATTTCAGACCCCTTCAGCCCACGGAGTTCTTTGTGGACGTTTCTGAAGCATTCGGTTGAGCTCCGCTTTTCAAAGTACAAAGGGGCCATTGACCTCAGTAGCCAAATATGACTGCGTATTGGTGCTAATTTGCTTATACAGTAACAGGGATTACATGTTTGTAGTTCCATTTTAATTAATTTCTGTCATTCGTACTGGGCATTGGCAGCTGAAGTACAGGGTAATTGCTTTCAGAACCCGAAAATACTAGATAGAAGTCTCTGGGTTTAACATCTTCCAAACCAAGACCTGCGTGGCATTTTTTTTCTTTAAGATTTTATTTATTTATTTGACAGAGAGGTAGAGAAACCACAAGTAGGCAGAGTGGCAGGCAGAGGGAGAGGGAGAAGCAGTCTCTCCACTGAGCAGGGAGCCCAACATGGGCTTGATCCCAGGACCCCAGGATTATGACCTGAGCCAAAGACAGCTGTTTAGCTGACTGAGCCACCCAGGCATCCCAACCACTCTGCATGACATTATGAAGTGCTTAAGGATGCTTTTCTAAAATTTCAGTTCTGTGATCAGAATTTAAAGCAAACGTGGTGGTGTCGTTATTGTTAAATGAAAAGGAATATTGTCTGTGTTGGGGTTAGAAAAAAATACCCTGAGAAGGATACTCTTCTTTCCCCAAATCCACATAAAAATTAGCTTTTCCTTTCCCTCACTAAAGCACACACAAAGTCTTAATGATTTGAAGACCTTCGATATTCTCGTCCTCATTGGCTAAACCTTTTGAATTCTGAGATCAGTAGCTTTCTTTTGCTTTGCTTTTCATGAACTATAGTAACTGAATTTTTTTAAGAGAAAATACATTTTTACATCTATTGATTATAATAACTTAAGCTGGCTATTTATCTTAGGTTTCTCCTCAAAAATAAATCACTTTTAGGAAAAATATTTAACTAGAATAGTGATATTTTTTAAAAAATTGAGATAGGATATTAGTATGCTATAGTAAGAATAAAAATCTCATGGAGTCTGTTATATTAATTCTGAATGACATTTTTTTATTTGAATATACAGACTTTGGGAGTAGAATATGTCCTACTGAAACCTTGAAATAATAGGGTAAAAATTAAAATTTAAAGGCAATTTTTACTAAGGGAAAAATGTCATGTATCAGATTATTTAAGGTCTCATATAGAATGGATTTAAGAATACCTGTTATTCTCTAGAAAATTAATTAGCCAGGTTTGTGCTTAATAAATACTACTTGATGATGATGAAATTAAATGAAAGAAAAATGCCTGACATAGCTAATTGCAAATGCATGTGCTCAGAATATGAAATAGATATAATTTAAGTAATTTGATTCTGGTGTGCTTAGGAAATTTGGACTACTCCATCTGAGAAATGCAGAATTTCATAATCTACACTATTTAGTATGAGGTGAAAGAAAAAAAAAAGGTCTAATACATGCAATCTCCCTGTTTTAAAATGACTCAAATGTGAATTTCTAGAGCGAATGTACACAATTGTAGAATTCCTGGGAATATAGTGCTTGGTGCTGAATGTTCACGTCTCTTCGTAATCTGGACCAGTTAACAGCAGCCAAGCTATTCCATAGCAGGCCAGGAGGAATTCCCAGCGTGAGTCATTTCCAACTCCATCTCTACTGGTATCTATAAATCATGGTGGGGATCTATAATTAATGAACTCAAAGGAAGTTAAAAGGGACAGCTTTTAAGGAACACTAATGTTAAATGATTTCTTCAACTACCCATTCTTCTTAAAATTGATAATGTTTTCTACTGGTGGAAAACCGTAACAATTGTTAGAAGCAGTCATGTCTTCCAGGTTTTTACCTCTGACCAATGGACCCCATGCTCCAACGATGTCAGTTGCTCCATTGAAGCTTCTCAACTGTGAGAAGCTAAACTCTGACATTTCCTCCTGACCACGAAAATGTGATATGTTTTAGAATAAAAACACCTAAAAGCAGGAACCTTGCTGGAAAAATTCAGAATCACTGTATATCCAATAAGAATTTTACCTTAAAAATGAAATTATTAACTTAAACATGAGAAAAATAATATTAATTGTTACGTTAATTATTTAACCCAATTTCCTTTTATTAAAAAAAAACAAACAAACAAGAATCTTGGCCTATGTTAATTCAGACAGTCAGGCTCATCATTTAATGGGTTTTCTCCAGTAGCAACTATTTTATAAAGAGGTACTATAACATTAGTTTTAAAAATTTTGCAATATCTGCATAATCATTGCTTTTCTTGCTGATCTTTATCACTTACACACGTTTATTTCATGCATGGAAATTCAAATAAAAAATCCATACCATGCCAGATAAAGTTTTGGAAACCTACAACTTTTGAGGTGTATTTGGACTCTATGATTGTCTCCATGGGCTGAAAGAAATTGTAAGAATTGGTAGTCCTAGTCAAAAAGGAAATGATAATCTACAAAAGTTGATATACCATGATAATGATAATTTGACTCTGAAAATATACCTTTCAACTGTACAGCTATAGTCACCTTCATTATGAGTATTTATAGAATAGATATATACTCTATATATAGAGAGAGAATTTATATGTTTATATACAGTTACTATATATAATATTTATTATATATTTGTATATGTAACTATAATATAACATGATCTAAGTTTTGGCCTTGGCACTTTGCTTTGGACCCATTCTTCCAGAGACAAGACTTTAAGCAATTTTAGCACAAAAATTGTATAGTTCCTTTTTTGTTAATTAAATAAGAAGATTTTCAGGAAGTTGAAAAGGCCTCAGATTCTCGTCTTGTTAGGCAGTCATGGCAGACTCTGCTTAACTCATATAAAACACATATGCCTTAATAAGCTTTTTATTATCCAGTTTCCTAGGCCAAAGTAAACCAAAAACAGAAAATCAGGAAGGAGATAAGAATATATGGCGAGGAAGCTGAAATGACAGGAAGCAGAAGTGTCAGATAAGCACAAAATGCTATTACCACATAGTAAGCCAGGGAATATTTGTGATAACTCTTTAAGTCAGTGCTTCTCAAACATTTTTTTTTTTTTTTGCTGAGGAAATTAATAAGAAGGAATTATAACACATTTTAAAGGTATTAGAATGGTTTTGATTATATATATGGTGACACTCTAAATAATATTCTGTTATCTTTGGCAAAAACAGGTTCAAATACTACAAATATGGAGTAAATGGTATGTTGCTAAGACTTCCCCAGTTTGCTACATAATAAAGGAGGGAAACTTTTAAAACAATACTGAATTAAATGAGTAAATTTAAATTTTACTTTGTTGAGGAAGTGACTATGGGGCCAGTACACAGGAAGTAATCAGGCTTCCCTTTTAGAAGTCTCAGGGTTCTGTGAACATGTGCTGGTGTATTCAGGGCAGCCTGGGTCCATGAATCTCTCACAGTTACAGTTTGTACATAAACCATTTGTTCATCGTAGATGAAACTTACAGCAGCTCCAGAACACCTGAATGGAAGATTTTTTCAAGTGACTCAACTTAGCATGCACTTCTTGAACATCTCTAGTGAGTTCTGCAATATATAGTAGACTGGAGATAGGGAACTTAAAAACAACTCATTCCATAATCTAGGAAGCTGGTGGTGGAATAAGTTAAAAACATAAACAAGTCTGCTATGATAAAGGTGGGGTAGATGAGTATTATTAAAATATCATCAGTATTGAGATGATGGAGAAATTAATTCTGCCTATGCAGAAATCTATGAGTGGGAGGCGGTTGCTGAGTCTTGTTTTGAAGGATAGGTAGCCATTCAGGGGATAAGAGGGAATGCAGAGGACATTTAGGACAGAAGGAGAAATACAGGCCACATCATGATGGGGTCTACCCCAGAATGCAGTTTCTTGTCCCTGGAAAATAGAGCTCTTGCTTGGGAAGAATTGGCCCTGTTTATTATTGGTTGAAACGGTGTTAGGACAGATGAGGTAAAACATTGATTAATGTAGGTAGGTACTCTTCAAGACAAGAACTTACATGCTTCTAGTCTTACCAACTTTCTTTATTCCTCTTCTTTGTTTCAAAACCTGTACTTTAAGATCTTGATTTATTCTTTTCCTTTCATTGCTATTGTCTTCCAATGAAGTAAAATGATTTCAATCTGGAATGTAAAGTTGTTTTGTAGGTTGGATTTTTTTTTCTTTTCTTTCTTTCTTGTTTTTTTGTTTTTTTTTTTTTTTTTTTTGCAAAAATATGGCAGGCAGATGTTGTCATGGAATGATTTTAGGGCCTTGTGAAGGATTTGTTCAGGACAATCCTTTCCCTCAATCAGGTGTCATCTTGCCTAGAGTCCCAGCCCATTCCAGGGAAACCTTGCTCCGCAGTCTGAAGTCAGGCTCTGGGATTTGGGCTCTGGGTGTTGATAATATCCCAGGAGGCTTTACTGAGGGCCCCATTAGAAACATGCAGAGGCAGGAGCCGACATCTGGTCATGATTAATCCTCTCAACACCCTGGCTGAATGCGAACTGGCCTTGGGCTCCAGCCAGCTACTCCCGAGAAAAGCCAGCCCACTCCCTCATACTTGTTTCATGTTTTGCAGAGGCTAGTTCTTCACTTAGGCTTTCTTACTCTCTCCTCCATGTTCATTAGAACTTTAGAGGTAGAGGGGCCTTATCAAAAAAATTGGCCCAAGGCGGTAGATTAAGCCATACAATGTCACCAGTAATCATGGTAGAGATAGTACCCGGGCACCACTGACTATAACAGGTGCTGAAATACAAGGTCACTGGACCCCCTGGAAATTGTGGATCTACTTCAGTGGGCATATGGAGCATCCTACAAGATATGTGACTGCTCCTATTACAAAGAATTATCTGGTCCAAATGTGCAGCTGTGGAGAAACTGTGGTGTAAATACTTATTTTTAAGAGGTGAGAATCTGTAGCCTTTATTAGATTCTCAGAGGAACCTGAGAGTCCATAAAAGTCAAGAATCACTAGCAACGTAGTTGGAAAAATGTCCTTCAGAGTGACACTGTCCAAGTTCACATCTGCTTTAGAATTGTGACTTGTAACAATGCATTGAACTGGCCTAATTCTTGGTTTCTTTTTTCTAAAATGAGGGCGACAGTCCCCAGTGTATAGGATTGTTGTAAAGATTAAATTGTCTAGTGCACATAATGGGTTTAGCACAATGACTACCCAAACTCATAAGAAACTCATTAAATAATTATTATCATTAATAATTATAGTGTCGGGGCTCCTGGGTGGCTCAGTGGGCTAAAGCCTCTGCCTTCGGCTCCGGTCATGATCCCGGGGTCCTGGGATCGAGGCCCACATCGGGCTCTCTGCTCAGTGGGGATCCTGCTTCCTCCTCTCTCTCTGCCTGCCTCTCTGCCTACTTGTAATCTCTGTCTGTCAAATAAATAAATAAAATCTTTGGAAAAAGAAATTTTAAAAAAAATTGTGGTGTCTCTAATCATCTCTAGAATTCTGAATTTAGAAGCAGTACAGCATCACAGGTACATGTCCGACTCAGAGACAAGGACACTAGCCATGCCCATAACCTTTGACAAACCACTGTATCTCTTTGAGTCTCCATGTCTACATCTCTTAAATAGGAGAGAGTAGTATTTCTCTCACAGGATCATCATGAGAACAAAATGAGAGAACATATATAAAACATTTGCATCACGACTGCCCTATATTAGGTGCTCAGTAAAAGGGAGATGTAATACTCAAACATCTTGTCTCCTGGGCCACTCATCCTATTGCAGGAGAACTGGGTTAGGGCTGATGAGAATTGAAGTAATCCCAGGACATGGAGAAAACCTAAATCTTGTACCAGTTTTTATTTGTCCTTAAGTATCCTAAGGAAGTTACTTTTTATTCTGATCTCCTTCCTCTTTGGGGAACTTCCTTTACTCCCTCCTGTCTTGAGGATGGATAGAGTTGGTTGTGGGATTAGGCAGAGATGAAGGGAGTAATTGACAGAGGTGAGGAGTCTTGTTCGTTAGGGGTCTGACAGCAGCTTAATAGGAAGGAAGGTGTCTTAGTCTGTTCGGGCTGCTTTAACAGACTGCCATAAACTATGTGGCTTATAGAAAACAAGTTTATTTTTCCCAGTGGAGGCTGAAGTCTAACACCAAGGCGCCAGCAGATTCAGTGTCTGGTGAGAGCCCATTTCAGGTTGATAGATAGCCGTCTGCTCGCTGTACCCTCACATGGCAGAGGGGGTGAGGGATCTCTCTCAGGCCTGTTTTATGTGGGCACTAATCCCATTCATGAAGGTTCCATCTTAATAACCTCACATATTTGAAACATATGTATTTAGAAGAGGGTTGGGGGAGGAAGGACACAAATACTCAGTCTATAGTAGAAAGGGATTTTTTTTCTTTAACAGATGCAAGCATGACCCAAATTACAATGAAATAAATATGCTAAGGTTACTGAGTTATATCCCTGGATAGTTGAATTCACTTCTATAAAATCAGTTGATGAGAGTTAACATTCTCATGACTAAGTACTCACTTAAACATAGTATTAAAAAGATAAAACCACAAAAATGTGCCTTTCTTGGTCAAAATTATCCCAAAGCATACACAATGGGCATATACAATTGTGAAGGATATTTAATGAATCTGAGTTGAGATATTTCATGAGCTTTCCATTGAATCACTTTCATTTTCAATCAAGACCAGACATGGGTATGCATTTATGTCTGTATGGTTAGAGAGGTGAACAAATTGTTGTCTTCTGCTTCTGCAGAAGAAGACAACAGTTGTCCTGCCATCCCCCAACACAGGCATCAGTCACCGTATCTTCTGCCATGTGACTCTGGATTTTATATCAGGCTCTCTTCCAGGAGACATCTGGTGGCATATTGTCCACTCTGGCTTTGAACGTTTTATTCTTGAAGCATTAATTCTTTAGGAACTAGTCATTATCACCTATGTAGCAGAGGGAATGGTTAGGAATAGAGAATGCTAAGAAGCCAGGACTTGGGCTCTTCTGATCTAGCCCTGACCCTAACTAGCTGAGCAAGTCCCAGCCCATGGGGAAGTGCCTTCTCTTAAGAGGAGTTCAATCAATGGTTTTGCATCCCCTTTTGACATCACATTATTTATCTGTAAACAGAAGAGGCTGAACAAGATGATCTCGAAGGACCTTCCAGGCTCTAAATTCTGTGATTATATTCTAAATGTTAGGATACCATGGCACTTACCGGCATCACCATTAATGAAATTACCCATCATTTATCTTATACAGAGAAAGCACACACCAAGAGCTACAGATCAGCCAAGACTGAAAATGAGAGAGTGTGGATTTTTATCCTGCCCACAGCTCTCCTGTATGTTTTCTAAAAAAAAAAAATCCCAGCTTCCCCGGGGTAACCTGACCTGCCTTTTTGTTTGGACTTGGATGTAAAGATGTTCTACTTTAACATTGTGCTCTATCCGCTTGAGACTTAGAATGTAGCTAAAAATGAAAGTTTGTGCTTAGTACCTGTTGGTAAGAGATTATTTTATCCAAAAAAAAAAAAATGTCCTTATATCTCCTTATCTCTTATTTACTTCTTCAAATAGACCTTGCTCCATACTTCATAGAGAGGGTTCACATGAGGTTACCAGGTGCAATCTCACTCAGACTGTATTTCCTCCATCCTCGAGATGCCCATAAAGTTTCAGTCTTTATCTTTCTTCATATCATAGAGGACGAGGTGTCCTGCCAAGACTAACCCTCTGCAAATCCAACATGAGACCTCATTTCCTGTTAACAGAGTGAGGATCTTGATCCAACTCTTCTGCTTCCTCCTCCTCTTTAAAAATCTTACATCTAATTATTAATGACCCTCCCAGTCTCCTTCTCAAGACTCAACCCAATAGTCCTCTTCCGTGAAAGGCCAAAGTAGACCGTAAGGATTTCTCGAGTTGTGTCTCACTTCACATAACTAAACCATTAAGGTTGTTTTGTTTTACCCTGTTTTGTGTAACCGTAACCTCAGTCTTTCTGTGCCTCCCTCAAAATTAGATCATAGAAGTGGAGAGATTTCTTTCTTGTTTGGCCTTTCCTGTAAATCTCATTTCCAGATTTGCTCCCAGTTAGGGTAAAGGTTAAGTGGAGAGGGAAAATAAGGGGAAGGGAGGGGACGTCATGCTTTGTGGAGGCAGTCCACTCAGACGTTTTCCAGCTCAAATCAAATGCCCTTCTCAATCGATCTCATCACCTTGCCATCCCACTTTCTTCGTTCAGGAGCATGCACTCTTTAGGGTGGCCTCCGCCATCTTGTGTGCCCAGTGGCCTCTCCAGCAGGTGGCATGTGCAGTGAGTCTCCATGATGGCATTAGCTCTCCAGGGCAGCTTTCCACACTCACCCTTCCCCCTGTTGTCAGTGGGAAAACTTCCTCTGACCATCTGCTACTGAATTAGTCAAAGTTTATTAATTTGTCCACAAGATTTCTTCCCCAAAGCTACCCAGTTGGTCCTATTGTTCTTTGCCCAGTTTTCTCATTTCTTAGGGAAGTTTTATTCTTTTGTATTTTATTCTCTTAACTTGAACATGGATCCCTGATATTTACTACTATAAAAACTCTTCACTGTTTTCCTCTCCTAATTTAGAATTGTACAGTCATAGTCTAGAGATCAAGTAACAAAGAGAATTCTAGTAGGGAGACTGCAGAGCCAACGAGCATGATATCAGAACTTGGGTCAATGTGTCTCTGGTTTGCTTTTATGACCTGGCCAAGTTGTAGCCCTTCTCTGCCTCAGTTTCCTTATCTATAATGTGAATAAAAGCATTGTGCTAGTCTCGAGTTCTGTGAGAATCACTAGAGATAAGTTATGGAGGAATTCTTTAGGGAGGTAATTTGTCATACAAACCTACTGGAATTTCTGTTAAGTTTTTTAGCCACAGCAGCATCATAATAGTCCTTTTTTTTTTTTTTAAGATTTATGTATTAGAGAGAGAGCACGAGTGGAGGTAGGGGCAGAGGGGCAGAGGAAGAAGCAGACTCCCTGCTGAGCAGGGAGCCCAATGTGGGGCTCAATCCCAGGACCCCGGGATCATGACCTGAGCTGAAGGCAGACACTTAACCACTGGGCCACCCAGGCATACCCCCACATCATAACATTCCAAAAACTGCACCTACACCTGTGCCTCATAGTGAGGACTTCCTACCATAGTGTGGAAACAGGTCTAAGGCATGTCCCCAATCTGACTGTCAGTATTTTGAGGATTTTTCCCTCGAGGCTGCCTGAGGGGGAGAGGCACTGTGGTCCCCCCACATTCTTTGGTTGGCAGAGCTTGTACCCAAGTTTGTTAGCTGCTGCTGTAGTCTCTAGCTTGTGTGATGCTTCTGGCTGAAGAGAACTAGTGCCTATAAGTGATTTAGACTAGGGTCCAGGCTGCCAAGAAACGTGTCAGGCTTCTGTGCACTTTGTAGTACGTGGTTTCCTGAAGATTGTGAGTAAAAGTACTCATAATTCAGAGCCTCCTTGCAAACAGTCCTTGACAGTCTCCTTTGTCATGCTTTTTCTGCCAGAAGACACCATAGCAAATTGGTCCTTCACTGCACACCTCTGTGTGGTTTTGCAGACCAGCAACTCGGAGAGCTAGCGCTAATTTCTAGGAGACTTATCACCACTGTCGAACAGGCAACATTTAAGCATAATGTCTCTCTGTGCCTGCAAATGCAAACCCTTGTTTCAAGTGATGTGACCACTTCCTTTTGTTTCCAAACCCCCTTTCCATGAGCCAACACGGACCCTGCCAGAGAAAATGGCAGAATCAGGATAAGTTAGCATGCTTGCCAAAGATTTAGGTAGGAGATACTACACAAATGTCTAAATTATTGCAGCTTGGGACTCTGAGATTTCAAAAACATACTTTCACACATTTCATTATTGTTACTATTTGTGACTATTTGATAAGCTCCAGAAACTTGTGCCATAGAAAATAAATCATTTCTAATGGCTGGGGTTTTTCTTCTTCTTCTTCTTCTTCTTCCTTTTTTTTTTTTTTTTTCTTTCTAAACTTGAACTTTTCCTGAAACAGTCATCCATCATCACCATACTTTTCTCTGTTTCATACTTTTTTTTTCCTCTGCCCTAGGATGGTCGTCTGCGGATGAATGACCAGCTGATTGCCGTTAACGGGGAATCTCTTTTGGGAAAGTCCAACCACGATGCTATGGAGACGCTGAGGCGATCAATGTCCATGGAAGGAAACATTCGAGGGATGATCCAGTTGGTGATTCTGCGGAGACCAGAGAGACCACTGGAGGTGATGCATGTCTTTGGTTCCCTCAGCAAATTGCCCAAATGGCCACCTAAAATATGCAGAGTTCCATCACTTAGTATCATGCTGATCCTGAAACTGGGAAAATATGCCCCAGAAGGGCTCTGATGGATTTAGGTGGCAAACATATGGTATATTATAGGCATAACTAGAAGGTATAAATATGTGCATATCAAATAATTTATCAAATCTAAAAAATAATTTATCAAATTTCTAGTTTTTTTCCCCCCAGAAACTTCTAGACTTTGGACTTCATTCATATAGTAAACTATTAAACTATGTAGCATCTTTAAATACTTTTTGATTGATGTGCTTATAGCGTCCATACATTAGAAAATTCTTAATCAGAGGTATACAGTGCTCAGTGTAGAGACTGTTATAATGCAGTATGTTTTCCCCCACAATGTGCACGTAGATAATATAGACCTGGAACTTAACTAATTTAAAACTTGATCTATTAAGCAAGCTCTTTGCTTCATGTTATTAAATAAATGTTTTTAATTAAATAAGTATTTTTGCAGTATTTTATCATGATTTTTTATGGATTTTTTAAACATAAGAAATATTTCTGCCTACACATGAAGTGTAAGCATAAAGTATTCTTGATTGCTGATATCCCTAAACATTTCACTTATATACAATTATATTTATATTACACAATTATATTTTTAAATTATAAAGTATATTAATATATTTATAATAATTATAAAATATTCCTAAATGTTATTTTCTTTTATATATAAAAAATAATTATTAAACATTCTTAAAAATATTTTAAGAAGGGGTGCCTGGGTGGCTCACTGGGTTAAGCCTCTGCCTTCGGCTCAGGTCAGGATCCCAGGGTCCTGGGATCGAGTCCCGCATCGGGCTCTCTGCTTGGCAGGGAGCCTGCTTCTCCCTTTCTCTCTGTCTTCCTCTCTGCCTACTTGTGATCTCTCTCTCTCTCTCTGTCAAATAAGATCTTTAAAAAAATTATTTTAAGGGGACGCCTGGGTGGCTCAGTTGGTTAAGCAGCTGCCTACGGCTCAGGTCATGATCCCAGCGTCCTGGGATCGAGTCCCACATCAGACTCCTTGCTCGGCAGGGAGCCTGCTTCTCTCCCTCTGCCTCCCTCTGCCTCCCTCTGCCAGTGTTCGCTCTCTCTCTCTCTCTCTCTCTCTGACAAATAAATAAATAAAATCTTTAAAAAAATATATTTTAAGAAAAAGTAAGAAGAAAATGGTTGACCGCAGTTTAGAGTTAAGAAAAACGTGAGCGTATCGCACAGATATTCTCTGAGGACAAGTAATGTTTGTGTAATACGGTAATATGCAGAGTTAACATAGAATACTGTTAACAAAACACAAGTATAAAATATTCGTTTTAATAATATGTTCAAATCAAAATTAAAAAAGAATTTTTTTAAAATATTTATTTATTTGACAGACAGAGGTCACAAGTAAGCAGAGAGCCCGATGCGGGGCTCCATCCCAGGACCCTGAGATCATGACCTGAGCCAAAGGCAGAGGCTTTAACCCACTGAGCCACTCAGGCGCCCCCAAAAAAGGATTTTTCAAATTGAGTTTCAACTATCTTCTACTGTTGTTCGTAGTAGTTCAAAGCTTAGGCTCTAAAGTTTTGGATTACTTGAGTAAAACTCCCAGATTGTCCATTTTCTGGCTATGTGAGGACATACCTAGCTGAGTGCTCAGAACTTGTAGATGACAGATACTGTTGTCTGTTTTATCCCTTACTGTATCCTCATTTCCCAGCACACCGTAGACACTTAATAAATATTGTTGAATGAATGAATAAAAGATGCCTCTGAGACCTCCTTTATCTGAGAGGGTCAGCTGAAGTAGTAAAGTCATAAACTAGATCTCACTTTGTTATATTATCAGCTACTGGAATTGAGTAACTGTACCTTTTTACTCTTCTGTACATAACCTTGTAAATGTTAAATAAATGTAAATTGGCCAATTACTGGAGACTATATATAATGAGCCAACTCGTTTTCAACATTTGTGTCTGCTTAAGTGACAGAGAGGCTTCCATGAATATTTAATGGATTTTACTTATGTACATAGTTATAAAACCCTTATCTAATGCTCCCATCCATGGTGGAATTGGCTCCTTTCTGGTTTAATTTAACTCCTACCCTAGAGCCTTGGGATTCATGGTACCCCATTGGCAGGGACAAGTGTGAAGGATGGCCCGTGGGCCCCTAAGCCATCCCTCTGCGCATCTGTGTATTATGTGTCCCTTGAGATTTCTTGGAACAAAGATATTTCAACTAAGAGAAAAGTCTGGAAGGCACTGCTGTAGAGTACCATACCTGTGCCAATAGCAAGAGTTAAGGGAAAAAGAAGAGAAAGAAAGAAAAAATGAACAAGGTTGTTAAGAGTTATGTCCGCCGTCTCTCCCCTTCTCTAATTTCATGTCTTTCTCTAAAATGGGTGTGTGCCTGGTGTGTAAGCATTCTGTATTTGGGCTCCTCTAGTTGAGATGTTTTATCATTTACATTCTTCTTCACAGCACGAGTTTCCAGTCTCCCACTCTGAGGTGGGTTGACAGTTATTCCATCAGAAGAAAGTACTAAACTTTTGGTGTGTTGCCCATCCTCGGAAGTGTCTTATTAATGTAGTTCACTAGGAAATTAATTGGGAATTAAGAAATGGGATGACAAGCATTTTTTTTTAAAGATTTTATTTATTTATTTGACAGAGATCACAGTAGGCAGAGAGGCAGGCAAGAGAGAGAGGGGAGGAAGCAGGCTCCCCACCGAGCAAAGAGCACAATGAGGGCTTGATCCGGACCCTGAGATCATGAACTGAGCCAAAGGCAGAGGCTTAGCCCACTGAGCCACCCAGGTGCCCCACAATTTTGATGAGGATATTTAAACAAGGTCCCTTTTTAGTTTCCCTAATATTTACATGCTTTGCATGGGGAATGAGCAGGCATTTGATGCTCTCAGCTCTCGGGAATCTCTATAGTACCCACGAAGATTAAAGAACATTTTTTTCTTATGAAGACAGCAGCTGCTGATGTACAGCTCATCTTTATTAAATTGGAAAAAAATCCAAAAAAAAAAAAAAAAACCAGAAAAACTGTCTGCAGCTATTTCTCTCCCAGTTCTGTGTTTTGCTGTGTCAAAGCATATGTCGTGCACTCCTGCTCTTGCTGTGTCCCCTGTGGAGAAGCAGTCACCCTCAGGTACAATAAAAAAGCAGCATACCCGAGAAAAAGGTCTCAGCACTGCTCAGACATTCAGGCAAATCAATTAGTTAGATTTGGCAAGAATACCAAAATGGTTACTTGAACATTCTATTGATATAAAAAAAAAAATTGAAGGAGCTACTTAAGGAAAGTCAAAATATATAGTTGTTGGAGTATTTTCCCACATTACCCAGATGTACAAGATACGTAAACAGTTTTGATGAGGACCTCGTGAAGAATACATAATGATTCCTTGATTGAATCAAAATCATTTTAAACAGAAACATGTTTTTCAAAGGGCAAGCTTGAGGTTCAATTGTAATTCTATTTGAGCCTAGAGACTTAGTATTAAAAAATGGGTTATGACCTGTTTTTTTTTTCTCTCCACTCCCCCCAAAACATTTCCCTCCTCCCTACAAGCTCATCTTGGTAGAAGCAGAATGTGTTTAAAAACCCATTATATTTTTTATTGGCTGGGACACTAATGGAGGGCTCCACGACAGCTCTATTTTACAAGCTGAATACTTTAATTAGGCTGGTTACTGATCAGTTGTTGGGATATCGATGGTGTCATTTATCAGAGATCTGGGAAAACAGATTTTTTATTGTTTTTTTATTTATTTATTTTTTGTTCTTGTTGTTGAAGCACAAGGCTATGTGAGGTAAGTCCTACCTCTCCTGCCTGCTGAGGCTTGGGCTTTAATTTAGGAGTTGCTGGCTGAGTCTGGTTTGACTAGCAGTGCAGAGGCAGAGGGTAACACTATGTGTGGGAAAAGTGTTACAAGCCTCGACAAGAAGCTAAGAGACCTTCAGCAGCTGAAAACATTTTAATTATTAAGAATGCATAAATCGAATGTTTTAAATATTTTGTTTAGCAGGATACACAGTTTTTGTAAGTGGGAGGAAAGTATAATAAAATTATTCAGGCCAAATGCTTTGCTCCGAAGTAAAGAGCTTTGGAGATGGGATCTCTGTTTCTTTTGCATCCTGTTCCTCTCACAAATGGTCAGGGGCACACTGGTGAGATGGCGTCCACATGACTTCCTTGAAATCTGTGAGAAAGACACATAACGTGAGCAAGAGCAGAACCCAGTTCTGGGTGTCTCCATCCTCTCGAACAGACACCTGGAGCTCTCCAGAACTGGCCCCCTCAGCTCCCTCTTCACACCTCTGTAATATGGTTTGTGGGCATGTTACTCTGGATACAGCCATTTTGAGGACACTGTAAATTTGTTGGAATCCAGACAGGAGGGGACAAACATCAAAAAGTGGGGGGGAAGCCCAGGAGAACCCCTGTCTGACATCGTCACCGAGTTTGTTTTAGCTTCTGGCCAGCAGACCTGGTGTCCGCAGGGGGATACCCTCCTGGCGTTTGAGCAGCAAACCTGCTTAGGTTCTGACTTGTCCTAGAGCATATGCACTTAGTCGCTGAGGGAGAGCGAGAGGAACCAGCTGGTTGGCAGAAAAACACCCTTGGCATGAACCGTTATTCTTGTGTTGACACTGCCACAAGCTGTATTCCCAGATGGAAGAAAATTTTAAAGAAGCCAGTTGTAAGTGGGGGGAAAGAATGATAAAGTTAATCCTCTTTGGTGCTGGCTATGAGTCGTCCTAGTCCTCAGCACCACGTTGTCGGTATTTTTTGTATCTCGCATTCAAAGATGTCTTAACGGATAGGGCCATTTTGATTTTCCAGTTGAGAGTGTATATGCAGTAGACCTCTGGGAGATCATTCATAAACTGATCATTCTCCTACTTTGCTTTCATGGGCCAAGTTCAAACGTATTAAAAAAGCAAATGTCATTTTTTAATTTTCATTCCTTAGGAGCCTACAGAGTGCGGGGCATTCTCTAAGCCATGCTTTGAGAATTGTCAAGACACTATAACCACCCCCAGGAGAAATGACAAGAGCTCATTGCATCCCTGTGGCACTTACAGCTCGCGGAACAAACAGAAAGGTAAGAGTCTGTCCATTTCCATTGGCTGCAAATGGCTGGAGAAAACACAAGACTGTCTTTTTTTTTTTTTTTTTTAAGGACAAAGGGAAGTTAATTAGACCAAGTGCAGGCTTTGTTCCTCTGAGTCATGAACACGGGGAGATGATGGGTGGGAGAGCTGACTCAGAAGTTGTGAAGCAGATTCCTGGCATCGCCTCCAGTTTAAGTAACAGTTTCTATGTTTGCTGCCCCAAACACGGAGGATTATGTGTAAAACAAACCAAACGAAAACAAAATGGCAGCATGGAGAAACAAAATGGCAAACTGTTTTTTTTTTTTTTCTTTAACAATCTTTCCGTTATTGGAAGTAACCAAATGTAAATAACTATTAAACTTAAAAAAAAATGTGCAGACTAGTATTAAACCGTAAGGCGGTCATTGCATGATTCAGGGGTTCTAGGAAGAGTGTGGTAAATACCATGAATGAGACCATCCTGTAACAGTTGGAATGTTCTTATTATTCCCTCACTACGTTGTCTTTCCCTTATTTTCCAGTACTAGTAGAGCTCTGGATATAAAACATTTGGACTTTGTTTTTAAAAAATCATACTTAGGGGGCGGCTGGGTGGCTCAGTGGGTTAAGCCGCTGCCTTCGGCTTGGGTCATGATCTCAGAGTCCTGGGATCCAGTCCCGCATCGGGCTCTCTGCTCAGAAGGGAGCCTGCTTCCCTCTCTCTCTCTCTCTCTCTCTGCCTGCCTCTCTACTGTGATCTCTTTCTGTCAAATAAATAAATTTAAAAAAAAATCATAGCTCACCAAGAAAAAAATTTTTTTTTATTTCCCTGAATGTCCTTTTTAAAAAAATAACTTTAAGTTTTTTGTATTGCAATGCATATTCACTACAGAAAATTTAGGGAAAAGCAATAAAAAGAAAATTTAATATTACTCGTTCATCCTTCTAACTATCCAAGATACCAATTGATAACATTTTTACGTCTGTATTTCAAATCTTTCCTTCATGCAAATATGCATATATAAAATGAAGTGAAAATGAAATATATATAATGTTTAGGAAATTGCTTTTTTAATTAATAACACATTATGACCATCTCACTGTATCACTGAGCATTTTACATCATCACATTCAGTGGTTCCACAGTGAGCCTCTGAACGCAGCCTCTGAACTATTTATGTAATCTGTCCCTTTTTCACATTTAACTTGTTACCTGAATTTAAACTACATGGGAAAGTTCAAAACTCTGAGTTAACTCCATCAAAACAGGCTTGTACATCTCAGATTCCTTGAGAATCGTTTCATCAGTATGGGATGTTGTCTTTTTCTCTGACTTCGTCCGTTTTAGCGAGAGTAACAGCAACAGCTGTGACCGTTTATTTATTAAGTGTTTACTGTCTGTTAGGTTCTGTGTTAAGCAATTTACATGCACACTGGAAGTGGGTAATACTATTATCCTCCTTTTACAGATGAAGAAACAGAGAGTAAATAATTAACCCAAGACCACATACTTAATCCATGCAGAGCCTGGATTCAGCCCCTGCCTCTCTGATTCAAGTTCATTCCTGAAACCACAGCATGGACCCTGTCTTACATTGGTCCCTTGAAACTGTGGCAGTCCTTTCACCTGATACCAGAAATGTGATTAAAGGCTCACTTGACTTTGTGTCAGATAAAGAAATACTGTTGTCTTTTCTCGTCTTCTTTAAGAAATTAAAATTTGTCTTGACAAAGCGAGATCTCTTTCCAAGACCTTAAATCACAATAGCAGGAGAATCTGGGGAAGGAACAGCAAGTTTTCCACATACTAGACCAGCCTTCTCTCAACCATGCCCATATAATGATCAAGAACATTGCCATGTGTATTAAAATATGTAGGCTTTATATAATTTGATTGGCATTTTATTCTCAAGAAACGTGATACAGTGACAATCCAAGTTCAAGGTTTTATTCCTAATTATACCAGTGACATCCAAAGGAGTAGTGGGCACATTATCCCCTATCTTGTTTCATTTTTTTATTAAAGATTTTATTTTTTAAGTAATTCTACACCCAACGTGGGGCTCAGATCTACAACCCTGAGAGCAAAAGTCACATACTCCACCAAGTATGCCAGCCAGATGCCCCTCATTTTTAATAACTATAAAATATTGATGCTGGAGTGATAATTATACAGACTATTTTTAGAGGACACTGAGATACTCAAGGAAATGGGACATCATCTCTAGAAGGGACAGGAGAGGCCAAAATTATGAAATTATAGAACTAGTTGAAGTGTGAGGATATATATAGGGAAAAAAATTCAAATAATAGAGTCCAAACAAAGCACATGCTAAAAACAAAACATCATAATACTTCGAAATGTCAATAGAATGCTCTGAGTTTGTATCTCCACTGACCGGCTACGTCCTTTGGGTACATGTGACCCCAGACAACCACTGAGAGTCTCTGTCTGTTCTCTTTCTCTTGAGACTTACCTCCAAGTAGAACAACTTTTTACACCAGTGAAAAACCACGCAGGTCACCTATCTACAAGTTTCCTGCTTTACTTCCTTTCCTCATGTCAGTTTTCCAAGGTGACCAAAAAAAAAAAAAAAAAAAAAAATCCAGTTTTTTCAAGGAGGGATTGCATCGAACATTATTTTTTTTTAAAGCAGGAAAAATCTGTTGCTGTTATTTCCTTGTATATTCAAGAATTTCTTGTATATCCAAGAATTCGACCTATCAAGGCATTAGACTCATTAAATTTTAATCATAAGAGAGCAGTAGATGAAATTTTCTTGCTTTTATGTAAGCCTATTGACTTAGAGATAAAAATATATATAATAGAATTTGTAAACAGGAGGCTGTAGAAGAACATCCTGATCACCATCTCGTTTTCATATTCAAAACACTTAAAATGTTGTGAACCATTGAGAGCTTTTTTTTTAATAAAATATATATATTTTTTATTTCATTTCTTTTCAGCGTAACAGAATTCATAGTTTTACACCACATTGAGAGCTTTTGAGTTTCAGATGCAAATGAAGTAGCAAGAGGTTTCTCCTGAAACCTGAGTGTTGACTCAACATGACCAGGTTTTTTTAAGGAGCCCCTTCAGAAAAGCAAGATTGAGTTGACAAAATGTAATGTCTAGTGAGGAAAGGAACTGTTACAGCCAAAACATTCACTTCTTTTTTTCTTCCCTTTTTCCTTTCCTTTGTATATTTAAAAATCCAATGTTGATATGCAAGGTTCCATCTATTTTTGTGATAATAGTACATACCACCCACAGTTCCTTGTTTTTTTTTTTTTATATATATATACACATACTCCTGTCAAGCTGTTCCATGGAAAAGGCATTTTTAGAACTAACATTTGTAGAAATTGTAACACCAGAAAATTCACATTTGTTTTGGAGAATTGCTAGCAGTGCCTGCATTAGAATGAGTGTGGTGCCCCAAGATGGCCAGGGGTCAGGATTGGGGCTGGGTCCCAGGGGTTTACTTATAAAATCCTATTAAGCATTTAAATGTTAATAAAGAATACAAATTACCAACACTGTATTTTCTGAAGAATTTTGGTGGTAGATCTCACCCCTGGCTACATAATGGTTAAGGAATAGTAATAAGCATCATTTGCCTCTGGTTTGTATTAGTTCTCTTTTCATTGCTCTCGTCTCCCCCTTTTTTGCTCTACCCCTGCTTGCTCCCCCCTTTCAGCTCAACTGCACCCTAGCCCCATGTGGAAGTCACCCATTGCCCTAAGTCTGCCCAGGCTCACCACCCAGGGAGGGCTCCTGTAGGACTTCGAGCCCCACCCCAAATCAAGCTCCTTTGGTTGTGTGTCCCATCTCACTGGATCCATGTTCCCTGGGGTCCTTTGGGCAGACACATAATGTATAATTATTCCTAATGTGCCTTCTCTGGGGAACCAGCTCATGTCCACCCCTCTGTAGTACATAAGACACTCCCTGTGGAGTGGTGATCAGAAATTGAATTATACTTTTCAATTTGCCTGTTGTTTATTGGATACCTCCATTGTGCAGAATACACCATCAGCCATTCAAAAAAGAATACAATGCTGTGATAGCCCTCAATTATAGGCTTTAGCATTTGTATTAATTAAAACAAAAAATCTAAATCTGGAATCATTAAAATTTATCTGTAAAAGAACAGCTAGTAAGTATGTTAGGCTTTGCAGGCCAAGGGATCTCTGTCTCAGCTCTTCAGCTCTGCCGCCGTAATCCAAAAGCAGCATGGGCAGTGTGTAAATGAATGAGCGTAACTCAATGAAACTTTATGTACAAAACCAGATGGCGGGCTCGTTTTGGACCAGGGCCATAGCCTGGTGAGCCCTTGTCTCAAGTTGCAATCTCTTTCACTCTCCTTTTCTGATCTGGCCCTAGCAGGATGGAGTCTATAAAACAAGTAAGAAAAATAAAAAATGATTAAAATCAGGGTCATTGGGTCATGAATGAAGCAGTTACTTGAGGGTGCGCTGTCAATTTTCCCAGGCAGATATACAGGATGGCCATCAAGACTTAACCTTGTCCGTGTGGTGAAATCCAGAAATATTATTTTTTGGAGAAAAGAATTCCACATTTTCACACTGATAGAGGGTTATTAGAGATGTTTGGGCCATGAGAAAAAATATTCCTTATACCATTGTTTAAAAATGTACCAGGGACAGAGAATCAACAAAGAAGATATTTGCCTCTGTACCTATAGATACTTAAAAAATATGTAGGTTGTTCATGTGGATGAAATAAAAATTAAAGGTAACAGAGGCACCTGGGTGGCTCAGTCACTTAAGCACCTGACTCTTGATTTCAGGTCAGGTCGTGATCTTGGTGTCCTGGGATCGAGCCCCATGTCAGGCTCCCTGCTCAGCAAGGAGTCTGCTTGTCTCCCTCTCCCTCTGCCCTACTCCCCAGTGCAATTTCTCTCTCTCTCTCTCTCTCTCTAAAAAAATGTAGAGGTAACAATTGTAATAAAACTTGAAGAATCTGAGGAAGAGGAGGGAAAGGAGAGAGAGGGCAAGGAAGAGCTTCTCTGTAGTCCAGTAAGAAAAATAGGTCTAGATACATAGATGATAGATCAATAGCTCATTGCAGAAGCAGCATGTGAGAAATGTTATAAGTGGAATAATTTTCCATAATAGTGATGGGTAAACCCCAAATGTCAGTGGATAAAGACAGCGAAAGTATTTTTCTTATCTTAATCGTAGCCAATGATGTGTGGAGGAAGGAGGATGGGCACTGCTCTCCATGCAGTGATGAAGGGACCTGGGCTCCTTCTGTCAGCGGGGCCATTTTCTAGAGACTCCTCCACTTCTGCTTGCAGCTGGGTGATGGGACAGGTGGAGAGAATGTACCCTTTCGTAACCACTGACACTGGGGATGTCAATGGCCAGAGCAACTCACCTGCTATTGGCAAGAACAAATCTAGGTACAAAGAAGGCTGGGAAATGGGGTCTGTGGATGTGCAGAAAGAAAGAGTGAGCGCTGGTACTCTCTGCCACTGCCCTAAAAATATTGAGGTGGATCTTGAGAGATGGGTGGGACTTTAATGGATGCGAGTGGATTTTGCGGTTATGTAAGGAAACACACTGAGGCAGGAAAGCCCAGGCTGATGGTTGGGGAACAGTAAGTAGTCCTGGGTAGCTAAGGGTGATAAGGAGCTGATGTTGCCTGCCAGGGCAGAGACCTTTATGCTCTAAGCTATTGTGTGCAACTGAAATGTTTCTGGGAGGCCACGTTACATGATCACAGCTATGTTCATCACCAGTGTGAAAGACGGGCTAAGAAGTTGATGGTGGAGAGATGACAGCCAGTGGGAAATGTTGTCTCAGTATGTGCCTTTTCTCTAGTTTATGGTGTATTTTTCTGTTCTGTTTCTCTGGCTGCCTGACTGCTGCTGTATTACCCAATCACTAGATTACTTGGGTGGGAGGCAGTGCAGGGGGACAGTATCGACTGCCTTTGTTCACCATGCTTCTGTACCCTGGTCACCCTGCCTCTCAGATCTCCTGCTTCCAGCCTCCAAACCAGGGATGTGTCAGCACTGCCAGAATTACCTCCATTTTCTACTAGTCCCTGGGGCAGAGCTTTGAGCAGAATTCTCTATAGAAGAACCAATGGGATGTAGTGTATTTATATGTATTTAATGTATAATAGACATTATATTATACATCATATAATAATATATATTATAGTGCATAATATAAAATATATAACATATGACATATATGTAATAAGATGTAATAACTAATATAATAAGACTTATTGTAAGGAATTGGCTCACATGAGGATGGAGCCAGGCAAGTCCCAACATCTGCAAGATGAATGAGCAAAGCTACAGACCAACCAGAGCCAACGGAGCAGTCCCACCCTGAAAGCCGACTCGAGACCCAGGAAGAGCCAATATATCTGTTTCAGTCCAAGGGCAGGAAAAACCCAGTGTCTCAGTTTGAAGAGAGGCAGGCAGGAAGAATTCTCTCCTACTCAGAGGAGGGCCAGCATTTTGGTGCTGCTCGGCCTTCAACAGATGGGATGAGGTTCACCCACATTATGGGGGGGACAGTCTACTTTATTCTGTCTACTGTTTTTAATGCTAAGCTCACCCAAAAAGCACCGTCCCAGAAACACCCAGAATAATATATGATTCATTATCTGTGTACCCTGGGCCGAGTCAAGTTAACCGTAAAAGTCACCATCATACCTGGTGTGTGGACAAGTCAAGTGGCTTCTGTTACCTACACAGTACAGTTTAGGCTGTACAGAAGGATAATCCTTTAGTTGCTTATTAGCGCTTTGCATTTCTAAATCTGTGTGAATATGCACAATCTTCTATACTCCTCATATTCCTCTAATGAAGCTATTCTCAACCCCGCCTTACAGATTTCAAAAACTGAGGCTCAGAGAAGTTAATAGTTGGGCCAAGTTCCCACAGCAGTGGGAGCCATGGTAGAGACATGGTGGCCTCGCTGCACGAACTTGACTCTCTCCCAGGCCACTCTCTCAGGCTTTTCATACATTCGTTAGTGCAGGTAATAAGGACGAGCGTTAGATGACATAATGTACATAATGCTTAGCACAGTGTCTGCTCTACGAGACATCTCAACAAGCCCACTCGTTATTGGTCGTAGTAAGTGTCAGGATACATGTCTATTTCCTCCAGAGTAGCATAGATTGAAAAAAATGAACATGTTAGGTAGGTAAGAAAACCAGGTCTGATTGTTTGCTTCCAAGATTGTTGCTTCCAAGGCCTCAAACCCCCATCTTTCCACTGTAGCTCAGATGCAAAAAGAGTATTTTTACCCCTCTACCATCTTGAAATGGTGAGTAAATCTAAAGTATCTCATTTTTTAAGTACTTTTTGTCACGAAGGCGATGCCAGAATCACCACATAATCCAGCCTGTTCGTGAGAGAGTCTTGTTTACAAAATCGTGAGGGCATGAAAGAGATGGCTTTGCTAATCTCCCACAGAACACACATCAGGAGCGACTGTCAGCCTTCCATAGGTGGGAAAAGATATCCAAGATGCAGGATCCTGACTTGCCATGGGTTGCTGGCAGGCCACCAGTGTAAAAATCTATTAGCGGGCTCAGATTTCCACGTACAGGGCTGCATTGGCTCACATACAAATCCTGAATCAGTTCTGTAGGAGGACTTATTGATTTCAGGTTGGTTTATGTGTTGGTAAAAATTACATCTGTGAGATGGACTGAAAGCAAGCCAGGCATCAAAAGTTCCGCCTCCCACTGACCACAGCTTCATTGGTTCTTTGTTTTTTAGTGCTATTGCTTCCCAGTGATGGATGGGCAGATCCTGAGGTCCCGCCCTCTCCACCACCACATCCCATTCTGGAATTGGGCCTTGAAGATTACAGCCACAGGTATTGATAAAATGATAGATCGCAAACGTTCCCCATTATGGTGTTTCTGAGAAAACCCCACAGCCTGATTTTAACTCTATTTCTTTCCAGAATGGAAATCTTATAGCATCTATAATCCCTTTTCAGTGAAAACTTCTCATAGCTAAAATTAATAGTTGAGAGTGTTCATGTTTTGCTTCCTGGATTTTAAGATTCATCATGTATTATAAAATATTTAAGAAAATTGTTGAACTTCTCTTTTATTATGTTGAAAAACCAGAGAACTCAAAAGGTTCTTTAGGAAGGACTAAAACAAAACTGAGAGGATATAAAGCTTAGTTGTTGTTGTTTCATTTGTAATTGGCAAACCCTAAAGGTATTTTTAAAATGTTCCAAGAAAGTTAATGGAATCTAAAAATTAAAGCAACACCATATATAATCTAAAATATTGAAAAGAGTGCCCAATATTATATCCACTGTGTAATAGAAACCAAAAAAATCAATAATTTTTAGAGTCTCACAAGCATGAGAGAGAGAGATTTACTAAGTATATATACCATCTGACTAGTGGCATTCATAGATTTTGTTCTTCTGATGAGTTTTAAAAATCATTAACTTGTCCCTTTGCTATTTTCTGTATTTATTATGGCTGTTAAAAACTGTGTATTTTATTCCATTCTATGTCCCAGGATAATCCTGTGAAATTTTTCCATTTTTCCTGCAGCAATGCTGGTGTCATTCCTATTATGCTTTTTTATTGCAATCTGCTAAAAATAAAGCAACACAAAAAGAGTATAGCTAACTCTATTAGCTGGAAGCCTACCTATATTTAGCTATCCCTGATTCCTACATTTTTGAAGTCAGCTATCTGACTCAAATACAATTTCACCAACTGGATGGATAATGACACTAATGTTCTAGATCAGTTTTCTAGGGGTTTCTTGAAAGAAAATGTAGACATATTTGATTTTGTCCATTCACTTCCATTGCTGGTCTCAAACCTGAATCAAAAATGCCAGTTTGTCAGCCATAACAAAATGCATTAAAAAAATAATTTCATCCAATTTTACTGTTATCCTGTGTATACATGCAAAAGTGTTGGGATAATGCAAAGATGAGTCAGATATAAACCCAACTCTCAAGAAGATAGTAGGCCAGGGGGTAAAAATGACAACTAGCACACAAGGTACAAAGTGATATTTACCAGAAGGTACAGAGAAAATGCTCTGGACATCCAAGACAGAGTAGAATGCTTCCAGATAGAGGAATCAGGGGAAATGTTACGGGAAAAGTGATGTTTCAGCTAAACCTCAAGTATGAATTGGAGGTAGACATGAGAAAAGCCCCGGAAGGAGGGGAATTTCAGAGAGAGGGAAGGGTAGAAAGAACAACATGGCATCTGGGAAAGGAAGTTGATTTGGGCAACTTGTATCATGGCTCACTGGCCAGATGCTAGAACACAGGATGCAAAGATAAGAAATACAGACTTCCTTCATTAGACGGTCAAACCTTAGGATGCCGAGAGCATGATAGGACCTGGGTTTTAGTCGTGTGCAACAGGCATTAGGGAGACAGAGAAGGTTAGTGTCTGCTGGAAACCAGAGACTCTTGGGACATTTTCTAGGGCAGTAGCAGGGGCAGGTACTAAGGATGTGTGCTGGGGAAGGGGGGGAGCTTTCCGATGAGAAGCCTCTTCAGGGAGAGAGAGGGCATCGGAGGCTTTGCAGAAACGGAGTTATCGGGAATTAGCAGTGGCCTTTTGGCTTCTTCAGTGCCTCCACAGATTTTGGGGGGCGGGAGGGGAGGGCGTGGCGGGGGTGCTGATGACAGTATCAGTTGGAGTGAGTTCAGCTGTGGATAGGGAAAGCCCTAAACAAGGACAGTCTGGGGACCGGCAAGAAAGGAGAGGGCTGGCACGAGTGGAGAGAGGAACAGCATGGCCGGAAGGAAGGGGCAGAGCCAAAGACATTTTTGAGATGGAAGGAGCAAATGTAAAGCTTTGAAACTCTTCCCCTTGAGATCTTATGACCTGCGCCATCCTGCAAGCTGTTGCGTTGCCTAGGTGACCGGCAGCAGCAGTGGAGGTTGGGGGGGTGGGTCAGCCGTGTTGAACTGGGGGTGGAGGAAGGGTTGGAAGGGAGCCAGGAGGGTTGAGCAAGGGAGGCTGCCTGCCTGGCTTTCAAAAAAAAACAAAAAAGGTAAAAGCCCTCTAAAAGGGAAAAGTGGTGCTTTAGGGATGTAGCCAGCCTTGTGAGACAGAAAACAACTAAACAACTCTCACATGAGAAGTGAGACGCAAATGTGGTCGAACTTCATGCCCGTACCTTGAACCAAAATGACATCGGAATTTACTGAAGTTACTTGTAGTATTATGTCACCAATTATTGGACAGAAGTTTAGAATATATATGTCTAAATGAAAAATAAATATAAAGGAAATATATTTCCTACTGTTATATCTCAGGGAGGGTTTAAGGCAAATTGGAAACAGAATATGTTGAATTCCTTATGTGTTCATATTTTTTCCTCTCCATTCGCTCTGGGCTCACTGGGTCCGTCTCTCCCCTCCCTCCCTTCCTTTCTGCATCTACTCTCACTCAGAGTAGCCAATTGCCAAAGCCCATGCATGGATGGACACCTGAGACTTCATGGTTTTTTGGTTTTGGGGTTTTTGCGTGTGTGTGTGTGTGTGTGTGTGTGTTTGGTTTTGTTTTGTTTTGTTTTGTTTTTTGCCCTACCTCTCAAAATCTTCTTCTCCTTCCTTTTGATTTCTGACAGTTGTCCTTGAACATTCATGGCTGGATCTTACATGTCTTTTACATTCCTGATTTGTCACCGCATTCAGGAGACTGGCATATGTTTCCTGCTACCTTTATTTATTCACTATGCAGCATAATTTGACATTGAGTATCATTTCTGTTTGATAGATTCCCCGGTTGTTCATGCTGAAAGCGTGGCCTTTATCTAAAACGTGTCTTTGGCCTGCTGTCATCTTGTAGCTTCCCACAGCCTCCACTGCGGCCCACTCAGCCAGGAGCACATGCTAACTTCCTTCAAAATTAAAACATGTCAGATTTTATCGTTAATCATTGTGTTACGCTTTCCCTCCAAAAACATCCAGTATGCCGTGTAAAATTACAAAGGGTCTTTCTAGTCTCACATGTCTAAGATATTTTCACACTAATTCAATACTGCACTTCATTATTTAGGTGTCCTGTATGAGTTCATACAGCCAATGCGCACAGTGTGGGCTCTAACCCCAGAATTTCTCATATTATACTTCCCTCTTAAAGATCAGCCTTATCTTGCCTTATCTCTTATCTTGTATCATGGCAAAATGGGCCCTTCTCTTAAAGGTTTCAAAACATACATGTGGTCAGAGCAATGGCAACAGATGTGTAAATCACTATCATCAATTTAATGGCTATATTCAGGTATGTGTAGTATGTATACACACACACGAACATTTGTTACATTCATTTGTAGAAAGCAGCTTTTTAATTCTTTGATCAGTCTTCATTATATGTAAACATTTATACCATAAAAATTCACTCTATTTAGAGAGATCCTTACCTGCTGTAACATGGAGAGGCATTGCCCTCTTGCTTTTCTGTTTTAAGTGGGGATGGGAATTGTTGTTTCCCAAGAGTCTCAAAAAATTTGAGTTCTTGTATTTAATTTGTCAATTAATGCCTAGTTTGGTAAAATAAGACAGCAAGGTGGGTTAACCAATGTGTTCCTCAGTTGGGTAGATTCCCATAGTCTCCCTTGAACAGAGCTCTTTAACTGCAGTGCGACTGAAGTTTTAATGAGGAATATTCATGTTGGTCCTAAACCACTTCCCCAGTGGCTAACACAGGGCATCTGTTTGGGTTAACTCTTTGCTTTCCTTTTGTTTCATGGTATGTAGCACTCTACTGAAGCACAAAGCTAAGCTAAAATACAAGCAGTGTCAGAGGGGGAGTGACTCTGCCCAAAAAGGGAATGTTTTGATGACCAGGGAGTCAGTAGCCGCAGCACCTGTGCCACAGGCTGGCCGCCATTTTAGCCAAAGCTTCGGTGGCCCTGAGAAAGGCAATATAAAGAAACCACAGTCTGGTCTTCACTTTGCCACTGGCCAGCTGTGTGACCTTGGAACAGCAGCCTCCCCTTTGGGCCCCAGTGTCTTATCTACAAGATGAAAAGTTGGATGAGGTGACCTTTAATGCCTTCCGGCTCTTAAATTCTCGGGTTCTGTGAAGGCCAGGAGGCCCTCTGACACTAAAACCACATCATCACAAGAGATCAAAGGGTGTGAAACTAAGTGCAAATAAAGGTTGAATAACACACTTAAAGGCACATCCTTCCAAAACATCAAGGCTCAGGGGGAAGCTCTCGCATTCACAGTTGCCTCTCAGAATTCATTAAAATGGGCCAAAACAATCGGAGCATGGCTGTTAAGCCAGGCCTGTGGTGCAAGGAGTTTTGCTCACAGCTGGCATACTTTGCCATCACTCCCTACCGCATCTAATATACTTCACATATGGCACTGGGTTTAACTATTGAAAATATAAGCCAGATACCTAGGAGGAAGCCCCCCCCCCCCGCCAAAAAAAAAGTTTATAATGAGTAGATTTGAACTTCTTGAGAAATCTTCATGAAACCATGTATGATTTCTTCACTGAAGAGTGTCTCAGGACCTCTCTAACCTACAGAAATAAAGAAGAGATTTAACAGCTCCCTTTTATTGAGCTGTCATTGTGTTCTAGGCACTACTGTTAGCATATACCGTAACTTCCTTTCTTACAACTTTATACATCCTAACACTGTCTTGTGGGGACGAGTACCACATTGCTCTCTAGCCCAGGCTCCCAATCATTACCGCACATTACCCTTAGCTCCACTTGTGCTGAGCATAGCAGAAGGCATAAACCTGTAGGAGTCACTACGTTGTATACCTGAAACTAATAGAACATTGCGTGTCAGCCTTATCGCAGTTTCAAATAAATGAATAATATTTGTTAAAGAGGAAGGAAAAAATTTGAAAATAAATAGAAGGAGGGAAGGGCACGTAGTCCCAGGTCTACCGAGACCCTGACAAAAACAGAGAAAGAAAAGAGACTGGAAAGAATCATATAGATGACTTGAAAAGCAAAAATCAACGGTCTATATATTTACCTGCTTAGTTGTTTCCTAAATGCGTCTATTGGCATTTACTCTGTGCCACAATCTATTCCCAACGTTATAAGTCTTTTTATTTTTACTTTACAAACTCATTTTGTCTCTTAAGAACCCCATGAAGCAGGAAGTGGAGTTAGACCCATTTCATGCATCAGGAAATGGATGCACAGAGAGGTTCAGTAACGTGCGTGGGTCCCACAGCTAGTCTGGGGCAGAGCCAGGATGGAGAACTAAGCAGCGAGGCTCCAACATCTGGGCTCCCAAGCTCTGTCCTCAGCTGCCGGTCCCAGGTACTTCCTTAAGCCCCACCATATTACAGAAACGGAGGTTCATTTACTCAGCAGTGTTATGATTGCTGCATTTTAATTTAATATCACTGCAAGGCAATATTGAATGTGCAGAATTAATGAGTTTTAAGAAAAGATGAAATTTATTTTGGCATATTTGGTTAAGAAATGGAGATACCCTGTACATTTTCGAGGGGTTCTCATTCATCATAGTTCATTTTTTTTATGGTTGTTTTAGTGTTTACCGTGTGAAATCCCAACTGTTCGAAAACCTCAACCTGAGTCCTTTCAGATTTACCAGAAATTCCTGTATTTAAAACTAGAATAAAGTTATGCTGAAATGAGCCCCCATATTAACTTTCTCAGTATATGAGAATACGAGAGGAGAAAGCAGCTGTAATTTGACTTATGAAATTTAAAAAATATGATTTATTTCTAGACCAAGAAATCAGGCATTGTCTGCAATTCACTTGTATAATCCATCCTCCATCCTCAGGCCAAATAAATAAAATATTTAGCAGAAATAGAATTCTTTGAGATTGACTGCAAGTACTGGGAAGCCCATTAACGGATATTTAATGTATCTGGTGCTTTTCTTGTTCTTTCCTTTTCGTGTTATGAATGAGTGGACTATTTGCTCACTATGGACATTAGTTTTAGGAAATGGGCCTAAATAAAGTTGGAGACAAGCCACCACAGCCAGCAGTCTTTCCGCAAAATGGTCTTCTCTAAAGGACCCAAGCTTTCACTTGTTCTTAAAGGAAGGACATGCTCAGCCCTCAGAGATCTCTTAACCCCACTTTCAGGCTCTGTGAATATCTGCTGACCTCCTTTGAAATGCCAGTTCCTTCCAGGCCTGGCTTTCCCATTTGAAGTTATATGTGGTACAGCAGGATCCCAACTAGCAGAAATCAGTGAAGAGGAAAACATGATATTAGCCAGAGAATATTTTATTTAAATTGTAGAGTGTGATAAAATACAGAAAAATAGAGTCACTCCATCTCATAAAAGCCACCCAAGATTCCAGAATCGGTTGAAAAGACACAGTTGGGAGCTGGAGAGGGGAGGTGGAGAGGCTGGGTTCAAAATGGGAACGGCTTCCTTTACCAAAAGAAAAAAAAAGATTTATTTATTTATTATTTTTTTAAAATTCTTAATCTAAGTACAGCATATGGCTTCTTTCCACAGCTCTGGGGTAGATTCGGCGGCGTATTTTCCGGATCAGCACATCCATTTCAGATCTGTGACACCGGCCAGGCAGCCCGAGTCAATGAATCTGAAAGCCTCAAAGAGCATGGACCTTGGTAAGTGAGGTTGAGTGACGGCCAGGTGGGGGCTCCAGCCTTCTCTCTTCCTGAATTTCCTCCCTTTGTTTCCTCAGCTTAGGGGGCGGCATCTGCCCCAGCCTGGAGGAGGGGACACTGGTCATCCCATCTTCCTGTCTCCACTCACACATTTAATTGTAATTACCCCTTTTTAAAAGAGAGTAAATGACATTTTTTATAAGGTGGTCCATATAGGTCAGAAAAATAGGATTATTCCTTCAGGATGGTCGGGATGCCGTCAGCATCGGTAACTCACGGGCCTTGGTGTTTGCACGCTCACTTCTGCCAGTGACTTGGTGGTTCTCGTCTACATCCCTGCTGAGGGACCTGGGGAGATAATATGGTTAAGTGAGTCCTCTTCCACGGGGTTTCCCATCTCTATGTTCAGTGGATGGAGATGGCAGCAGTGGGGAAGATTTCTCTCTTTAAATGCCCATCTCCAGATCCTGTTAACACTGGAGGGGAAAGGGGTCCTGGACGTTGCCAGATGGAGGGTGTCGAGGTACCCTGGGTCCATGCCTGAACAACCTCATTGAGGTCCTGAGCTCCTTGGGGAATTTCTGGGTGACTGTTGGCTGCTAGGGCAGAGCGAGTGTCCCTGGAAACGGTGTCCTCCAGATCCTAGGATGTGGGACCCCAGAAGACATCTCAGACACCCAAGCACATCTCCGTGTTCTCAGGGGCTGTTGGAGAGAGAGGACTGTGAGAGAAGGCTGCCAGTGCAAAATAAAGCCTCAGCAACTATGCATTGCTGCTGGGTGCTCACAGGCCGTGCTTTGCAAATGTTTTCTCTTTACATGTGTTGCATATTTCATTAGTTAGCAACAAGAATATAGAATAATCAAAACCATGTGCTCCACGAAACAATCTGATAAGTAGTGCTTATCTCTTACTCATTTACGGGAGTTCAGAAAAATGTTCAATCATGATGAAACAAGAGAAATTGATTCTAGTTTCTATAAATTAACTAGAGCGCTAGGATATATTTGCTCCAGTCACCTATAGCGAGAGGGGGATAGAAAGCCTGAGCACGGGTCAGAAAAGGGGATTTTCTCCAGCGTGAACCTTTACAAACCAAAAGAATCATGTGGATGTTGACCTAGGTTATTACTAATAATTTGAGGAGCAACTGATTTTTATAAAGTGCTTGATAGACATATTTTGTTCTGTCTTCCCAATTACTCTATGAAGAAAATGAACACATAAAAATCTCTTTTAATTTGGGCAAGTTTATATTACTATTTTCCTAGTTTAATTAAAACAAAAAAGTGACCAGCAGTACGATTCCAAAAAAATCTCTCCAAAGGGGGCGGGGTGGGGGGGAAAGGCGCCCATTTTAAGAAAGAAAAACTATTATCAAATCTGTAAAAATAAAACCTAAGCTGTATCCAGAAACAGTATTTCCATTTATATTTTTTGTTACTGAAAACTTTGTTTTTGAGAAGTTTTCTTTTTTTATATATTGAAATTGCCCTTCCATAATATGTGTAGCTAGCAGTCATTCATTGCGTTCTGTTGGACTTCTACCATAAACAACAATAGTAATGTTTGTTCAGTTTATGTCAGTTTACCTCACTGGGTAGAGGTCGCAAGCTGTTTTCTTTAGGGCACAGGTGCCAAAGCTGTGGCTTAAATGTACCAGACAGCAGAAGTGGTAAAATACAATAAACATTTTATACACCACCAAATTTCAGTCTCTTCCAGCCTTAAAGCTAACAGGCTGGCAGAGGACAACATTCTAGAGCCATTCAGAACCCTGTCCTCAAAACAATTGAGGGAGCTCAATAAACATGTTGATTTTCTTTGCGCAGAAGCTCAGATGATACCAGATGGTAAACAGTTGGAAGTGTCTTTCCTGTTTGGTTAGGTGAAAAGATTATTGTTAAGTTGTTTTATTTTCTATAAATAGCAGTGGGCCAACCTAAGGAATTATTATATTTACTAAAAAGGGTGGTGGCTAGGCTTATAAGGATAGCAAGGTCAGGATCCAATCTTCAAAAAGTAAAAAAAATCAATCATCTATCCATCCATCCATTGATCGGTATTTCGGCTGAATATCAAAGTAATGTTTTTGACCACTTGGGGGCCTGGAAAAATAGTTTCCCATGGTTCAAAATTTAAAAAGGTAAAATATTTTGTTTATCTAGCCCTTTATGTTGGATAGTTCTCCTTTCCAAAGTCTGCAGGAGTCTTCGAAGGCTAACTGCCCCCCATTAGTACCTTTGTTTTTGTTTTAATTTTGTTGTGAGTCTAGGCTAAGCATTTTAACTTGCATATTATGTTCAAATTATTTTATAGGTGAGTGAGTTCCATTTGCTTGATTGCACTTAAGTTTCAAAAGATAGACAGCTCTTGTGAGAAAAAAAGTGTTCTCATCCCCAGATACGAACATGATTTAAAAGAGATGCCCAGGTGGCTCAGTCGGTTAAGTGCCTGTCTTTGGCTCGGGTCGTGATCCCAGGGTCCTGGGATCGAGTCCCACATCAGGTTCCCTGCTCAACAGGGAATCTCCTTCTCCCTCTCCCTCTGCCCCTCCCTGCTGCTCATGCTCTTTCTCTGTCTCTCTCAAATTAATGCATAAAATCTTTTAAAAAAGAAAGAAA